>PVLD010002784.1:0-156957 GCA_004027595.1 Dinomys branickii | reverse complement strand
TATAATTTGGTATTTCCTTTAATGTTTTTGTGTTAACTAATGTGAAGATAACTATGTAATACAACATCCAGTTCTAATTCCCTACTATATTCTGTATAACTTTGTATTTTCTGTATTGTTTATGGCTTTTCTGGTTCATATGTCTCCATTCTTTTGTCTTTAAAATAAAATTTAAAAAATAAATAAATAAATAAATAAAAAAGAAATTCGCTGGGCATGGTGGCAGACACCTGTAATCCCAGCACTCAGGAGGTGGAGGCAGGAGGATTGTTGAGAGTTTGAAACCAGCCTGGGCTAGAAAGTGAGCTTAAGCTTGAACTGCATAGTGAGACCCTATCTCAAAAAAAAAAGAAAGAAAGAGAGAGAGAGAGAGAGAGAGAGAGAGAGAGAGAGAGAGAAAGAGAAAGGAAGAAAGGAAGGAAGGAAAAGGAAGGGAAAGGAAAGAAAAGGAAGGAAGGAAGGAAGGAAGGAAGAAAGAAAGAAAGAAAGAAAGAAAGAAAGAAAGAAAGAAAGAAAGAAAGAAAGAAAGAAAGAAAGAAAAGAAAGGAAATTCAAACCAGGCATGGTGGTGCACACCTGTAATCTCAGCACTGGGGAAGCTGAGGCAGGAGGATTGCCATCTGAGGTCAACCTAGGCTATACAGTGAATTCAAGGCCAGTCTGGATGACATAGCAAGACCCCATCTCGAACAAAAAAAGAAAGACCCTCAGTATGTTGAAATATGTCAATATATCAAGACACCATTAGGCAGGCCACAGAATGGAAAATGACATTAGTAACAGCCGTACCAAATGTTAGTGTTACATTATATAGTAACATATCTCTGGTATGAAAAGAACTCCTGAATATCAATTTAAGAAACAGAAAATGGAATAGAAAAGTAAGCAAAAGTCTTGAATAGGTATTTCACAAAACAAGATGTTCCAATGATCAGTAAACACGTGGAATGGTGCTGTGTCTCATTAGTAATTATGGGAATACAGATACAAGCCACGGTGAGGGAATCTTTATATCCCCATGGGAATGGGCTGAAATTAGAAGATCAGGCAGCGCCAGGTGTTGGCAACAACTACTCTGCTTGGAGCTGTTCTCATGAGAGCCCTCATGCACCATATAATTATTTGGAGGATCAGTTTCTCATTATCTATGAAAGTTACTATCTGCATACTTGGTAACCCAGCAATCGTGCCCCATAATAGAAATGCACACACATTTATGGGAGAGTTCAGAGCGGTGTGTACACAGGGTACAAGACAAGCAAAAAACTGTTCACAGCCACTGTGTTTATAACATCCCTGAACTGGAAGCGAGCCACACGTCCACCAGGGGAAAGCAGAAATGCCGGTTGCAATATAGTTACTGAATGAAATATCATACAGCAAGCAAAATGAGCACACTACCCACAAGAGGGCAAACAAGTCCCATAAAGTGCTACAGGAACGATGCCGAGCAAAGAGAAGACAGACTACGTGACCCCACTCATGCTTTTAAAGCAAAGCTAAACAACGATGTTTGAGAAGGGCGTGTTTCAGGGCTGCCGTGGAGCTCACTGGGCGCCTGCCTGGCACACGTGAGGCCCCGGGTTGCTCCCCCGGCCCTGCATAAAAATAAATAAATAAAAATTTTAAAATAATAAAAGAAGTGCACGCTGAGTGTGGTGATAAAACAATAGAAAGAGGAACTGGTTACTCAAATGAAAGTCAAGGCGGTAGTCATTTGCACAGAGGGAAGAATTAGGAGCGCGAGGGGAACCTCTGGGGTGCTCACAGCTTTTGCTGGCCTGACCTAGCGGTGTCTCCATGGGTGTCCACCTGTGGTGGTTCGCCAAGCTGCGCAAATCTCGATGGCACATTTTACTGTACGTATTCCCTACTTACAATGAAAATGTGACTTTGACCACCGCTGTTTCCCTGGCCTCTGCCCTGACTTGGCTGGGTGGGCCCCGATGTCCTGCGTTAAAGGCTCAGCTCCCACGCTGTGGCACCACTGCGGGGTGGGATGTGGAGCCTGGCGGGAAGGCTTAGGTCACCGGCATTAGACCCTTGAAGGGTTGTGGGGTGTCGGTCTCTTCCTTGCCCCAGGTTCAAATGTTGTAGGACCAAGGACTGGGACTTCCAAAGTCGTGAACCTAAAGAGACCTCTCTAATGTTTCTTTGCTCTTCTCTAGTTGTTGTTTTCAGTGCTGGGGATCAGACTGGGAGCCCCGCTCATGCTAGACAAGGTCACTACATGTGAGCTCTGAAGCCAGGCAGCCTCTCCACTTTTTAGGTTGATTATCTCAGGTATTTTGTCACAGTAATGCATAGCTGACTAACACAAGCTCACTGTGTTTGTTCACATGGGTTCTTACACATTTCACTCTTACTCTTTCACAAAAGCTTCCACTTCCTAAAAGTTCTGCACAAGCATTAAAGTATCGTGAGAGTAACTCTTATTCCCTTTTCCAGTTAAGGAAACTGAGTCGGGGCCAGACCATGGGGTGAAGGGCCATGACTGGTATCTGCAGCAGAGCAAGAACTGCTCACAGTTGAACTTCTAGTGTACATAATGGTTAGTTAGTTTCAGGGGACAGGTGCAAATTGTGGTTTCGTAAATTGCTTTCATTTCAAATGCACTGGGGAGCTGGCTATGCACAGAAATCCCATAGTGAAATTAATTGATTCAGCAAATAGCTATCAAGTGCCTCTTTTATTCACCAGACTGTGAACCCCTTTGAAACCTAAAACTTTCTTTCATAAAGAGATTCTCCCTTAGTTTCCTGATTCTATAGGTCTATATTTTCAGATATCAGCAGTTTTTAAATGACCTTTCCTGTCTTTTTTCTTGTTATTCAAAAAGTGGTCATGGTTTACTATAGACTCAGCATTTGGTAGGGCATGGTGGCACATGCCTGTAATCCCAGCACTTGGGAGGCTGAAGCAGGATGATCACTGGGAGTTCAAAACCAGCCTGGGCTACAAAGCGAGTCAAGGCCAGCTTAAACTGCATAGCAAGACCCTGCCTCAAAAAGACAAAGAAAAAAAAAAAGACTCAGCGTTTGGAATGCAGATGAAGAGAGAAGAAAACTCACCTATATCCTACCACTCCACAATAACCATCGCTGACACTTTGGTATATGTCCTCCTAGTAGTTTTGTCTACGCCTGTGTACACTTTGTTTTTAAACTGAAATGGAATCATACCATGGAGCCTGAGATATTTGTTGTGTAATTTTTGCTTTATTTTAAATCCCACCTGGGATCTCCATAGCCAAATCCATGAGTCTCCCTACCTCTGTGTCTGGATAAGAGACTACGACTAAATGTAGTCTAAGGGGAGGCGAAGCTGGAAACTCACGCTGCATGGAATGCTGTGGGGACTGAATGTCCCCTTTCCTGGGGACAGGCTTGGAGGTGGCGCTGCTCACAGGTCCACAGATCTCCACTGTCACCATCACCCTGCACAGCTCTATGTGTAAAGAAATTCAGCTTCTGGTACCAGGGACTATGAGGAAGCTCAACTAGGAAAGAGCCGCCCTGTGCGGGAACAGTCGCAGCCCTCCCCACATCAGCTCTGAGGTCTTTGCCCAAGTTCGCCCTTGCCTTTAGGTGAGTTCAGCCCTCCCTGACTCAAGGCTCACGACCAGTTTCAGCACATTTACAGTTGTGATGCCAGTGGACGAGAATGCTACTTTTCCAGGCTATCTATCGGCAGGGCCTCAACAAAGCTCTGAAAACAGTAAAACCAGCGAGTCACACCGATCAGTGTTGTCCTTGTTCCCTCAGAGAGCAGGACATGGGCCCAGGGCTCAGCAGGAAAGGGCCAACCACGGAGGCTGAGGGAGACAAAAGGGAGCTGATGGGCGGACGGCGGTGAGGTCCGCAGTACCAACCAGGAGCTGGGATGTTTGGCCACCTGGATCGCCAAGAGAAATCATGCTCCATGTGGGAAGATGGGGAGCCAAAGGGATGGCCAGATTCCAAGATTTAATCTAACATCTGGATTCCAGAAATTATTGCTGGAGGAGCAAGATGGCCATCAGGGAGCAATTCATGGCCTGGAGCAAAGATTCAGAGAAAGAACACATGCTGAATCTCAAAGGCAAGCTCCCAACTACCTCGGACAGCTCCCTGGGCTTGCTGACGACCTCAACCAAATCCCCTACTGGCCTTCACAGTTTTCTTGTTTACCATGACCCAGACTATTTTGTCTTATTCTTACAGCACCAAGAACTACCCAGGGAAAGTCAGGTACTGGTCTTTGCGAAACAAAATAATTATAGTAAAACAATGTCACTGATTTGATCAGATACAAGTGGGGATTAAAATTGTCTTAGCCAGAGAACAACTTATTCCTTCACCACCTTATTTAATTTAATAAAAAGCCTCTTAAAGAAAACTTGCAAAAGAAAAATGTACCGAGAAGTCAGAGAGACCCAAAAGCAGCCCCACCTGTAGTCTGGCAGCCAGACCTAGCTTTGTGGGTCTTCTTCTCCTTTTGGATACCAGCATCTCAGCCTTTTTCTGTCTGAAGACATTTCACCAGTGAAGGAATGATGGGAACTTTGAGTGTTGTGGGGATCTCCTTTTGTAAAAGGGGAGCATGTCCAGTAAGAGGGTCATGTTGCATGTAAATCAAACATACATTTAAATACGTGAAAGTCTTGGAAGGAACGGCAGCCTGACAGGGGCGGTCAAAGGGAGAGCTGTGATGGAAGCCAGTTCATCTTTTTGTCTTTCTCCTGCTGCTCAGCAAGTGAATCGCCATCTCACGCGCAATGGAAATGTGTGACTTTATGGGTTCTGACAGGAGGCAGAGCCTACCCATTGCTTTAGTAAAAAGTGAGGACCCTCGGACCTTGCTCAGCAGCCTACCTTGGATCAAGGAGGGTGTGAGATCCAGTCTCTCCAATGGACCACGGTGGGGATGAGGGTGGTGGCCAAAGGCCTGGCCCAGAGCAAGATTCTGTGGGAGACGTCCACAGGTTTAACCCTAAGAGAGATCCTGCAGTTCCTTTTAATTCTCCGCAGCTCCAGTGTCCTTTTAACAAGCTCTTTCTGAGTAAATCGATTGCAGCTAGTTCCTGAGCTTTCCAACAAAGAAGCCAGTTTGCTAGAGGATAAAAATAGCAACGTGGTGTGCAGCAATAAAACCTCACTATCCGCTGAGGTGCAACAGTGTCACTCACATTTAACCTCGGTGAACAACTTACAATGTTTTTTTTTTCCTTGAAATCTACGTTTTCTAAAGATTTGGGTATGAGTGTCTCATCACCTACATCAAATGAAATCTATGCATCAAAAGATACTGGTGCTTACAAAATTTAAAATGCTTACAAAATTGAAAAGACCAATAATATAACCCCATTAACTTGGTGTTTCCCCCTTCTTGCTGAAATCTCCCAGAAGTAGTAAGAAAATCAAACTTCACCTTGATTAAAACTAAGATTGAGCTGAAATGCCAAGCCAAAGAGCAGGTGAAGCAGCTGAATGACGGAAGTAAAGACAGAGAGAGAGATGGGCGTGGTGGTGCAGGCCTATAATTCCAGCACTCGAGAGGCTGAGGCAGGAGGATCATTGCAAATTCAAGACCCAAAATGAGCCGAAGGCCAGCCTGAACCGCATAGTGAGACCCTTCCTCAAAAAGACAAAAAAAAAATCAATGAAGTGAAGAGTTGGTGCCTTGAAAGAGAACGAAGATTGATCAACCCTTATCCAAATTAACCAAAAGAGAGGGAGGGAGGAGAGAAGTCTCAAATCAATAAAATTAGAGATATAAAAGGGACAAACACCACTGAAATCCAGAGGCGTATAAAGAACTACTTGAAAACCTATATTCTAGTAAACTGGAGAATCTAGAAAAAAGGTAAAAATTTCTAGGCACATGTGATCTATCAAACTTGAACCAAGAGGACATGCGAAACCTAAACAGATCAATAACAAGCAATGAGATTGAAGCAGTGACAAACAGTCTTACAACAAAGAAAATCCCGGGACCCGAGAGAGTCACTACTGAATTTTACCAGATCTTTAAAAAACAACTAACACCAATGTTCCTCAAGTTATTTAATGAAATAGAGAAAGGAAAGAAATGCTTCCAAATTCACCCTACAAACCAAAATAGTCCCTGATATCAAAACCAGATAGGGATTCAAAACAGTGATGAAAATTCTATAAACCTTGATGAAAATAGATGCAGAAGTCCTTAGTAAAAAACTTGCAAACTCAGCAATCCACTAAAAAACCATGTGCCCTGATCAAGTTGGTTTAACTCTACTGATGCAAGGATGAGTCAGCGTATTCAAGTCAACAAATATATGACACCACATGAATAGAATCAATATCACATGATCACCTGAAATGATAAGAAAGCCTTTGACAAAATTTAACATCTTTTCATGATAAAAGCTGTGAAGAACCTGGGTGGAGAAGGATCAGTACCTCAACATGACAAAGGCTGTGTATACATGACAAACCCTGAGACAGGGTTTCACTATGTAGTTCAGGCCCTGAACTCACTATGTAGCCCAGGCTGGCCTCGAACTTGCAGGGATCCTCCCGCCCCAGTCTCTTGAGTGCTGGGATTACAGATGTGCACCACCACACTTGGCTTCACTGACAAACATGTATACGTGTTTCAGCATCTCAGACATAGCTCAACACGACAAACACAGCCAACTGTCATAGTGAATGAGGGTAATCAGAAGGCATTTTCTCTAAAATCAAGAACAAGATAAAGGATGTCCACTCTCACCACTCCTATTTGATGTAGGATGAGATGTTATCCAGATCAATTAATCAAGAGGAAGAAATAAAAGAGATACAAATAGGAAAAGGAAAAGTCAAATTATTCTTATTTTCAGATTATATGATCCTATACTTAAAAGACCCTAAAGATTCTGCCAAAAGACTTTTTTTTTTTATCTTTTTGAGTCAGGGTCTTGCTTTGCAGTTCAGGCTGGTCTTGAGCTCACCTTATAGCCCAGGCTGGCTTCGAACTCACAATGATCCTCCTGCCTGAGCCTTCCAAGTGCTGGGAGGGCTTTTAAAACTGATTTTAAAAATTCAACCAAAAAAGAACAATAATAATAAAAATAAAATTAAAAAATTCAACCACGTGCCAAGATAAAAAGTAAATATTTAAAATTCAATAGGTTTTTCTATACACTGATAATGGATTAGCTGAGAATGAAATCAGGAAAACAACTTCATTTACAATCACTTCAAAAAATAAAATACCTAGAAATGAACCTAACCAAAGAAGTGAAAGACTTCTACAGGAAAATTGTAACACTAAAAAAAGAAATTAAAGAAGACATGAAAAGATGGAAAAACCCTCATGCTCACGGGTTGGCAGAATTTAGAGTTAAAATGGCCTATTGCCAAAAGCAATATACAGATTAGAGTAATCCCAATCAAAAGATCAATGAAGCCAAGTGTGGTGGTGCACACCTGTAATCCCAGCACTCAAGAGACTGAGGCAGGAGGATCCCTGCAAGTTCAAGGCCAGCTTGGGCTACATAGTGAGTTCAGGGCCTGAACTACATAGTGAAACTCTGTCTTGGAAAGGAAGGAAGGAAGGAAGGAAGGAAGGAAGGAAGGAAGGAAGGAAGGAAGGAAGGAAGGAGGAAGGAAGGAAGGGAGGGAGGGAGGGAGGGAGGGAGGGAAAGAAAGAAAGAAAGAAAGAAAGAAAGAAAGAAAGAAAGAAAGAAAGAAAGAAAAAGAAAGAAAGAAAGAACAATCCTTTGATCCTGCACAGAACAGAAAAAGCAATCCTAAAATTCATACAGAACACAAAAGATTCAAAATAGCCAAAGCAAAGCAATCCTGAGCAAAAAAAGCAAGGCTGGGGCATCACAATATCTGATTTCAAATATATATGAAATATATATTTCAAAATATACTTCAAAGCCATAATAACAAAAATACCATGAAACTGGCAAAAAATAGACATGTAGACCAATGGAACAGAACAGAGAAGCCAGAGACAAACCCACACAACTACAGCCATCTGAGTCCTAACAAAGGAACAAAAAACGTAAGTTGGAGAAAAGACAGCCTTTTCAACAAATGGTGCTAGGGAAACTGGAGGTTCATATATAAAAGACTGAAACTAGATGCCTACCTCTCATGCTGCACAAAAATCAGCTCAAGGTGGAACAAAGACACATGTGTAACCTGAAATTTTGAAACTGTAGAAGAAAATATAAGGGAGTATTTGAAGCTATTGGTACAGGCAGAGACTTCCTGAATGTCTCCCCAATAGCACAGGCAATAATCGTAAGAAGCAACACAGGGAACTGTATCAAACTACAGCATTTCTGTACAGCAAGGGAACAACCATCAGGGTGAAGAGACTGCCTGGAGAACGAGGGAAAACCTTTCACAGCTCCTCTTCCGCCAGAGGATTAGTATCTAGAACTCAAAACACAAAGTTCTCAGTACGAAGAACTCAGAAAACTTAACTCCTCTGAGGCTTAAGCTTAACTGTCAACTTGACAGGCACGGGAGCCAGCCATGGGATTAGTAGCACGTGCTCTGGGTGTGTCTGGGTGGGTCATGGAGGTGCGACCTTGGGTTTATGCCCTCTCCCTTGCCACTTCCCCTCTGGCACTGTTTCCCTGCTCTGCTTCCACCATGAACTAAGCTACTTTGCTCCTGCACATCCATGATGTCTCTGCCTTGGAGTCAGAAAACCATGAACTAAAATTATGAGCACGTTAAACTTGTCTTCACTTAAGTTGTGGGTGTTGGGTATTGAGTCTCAGTACTAAGAAAGCTAACACAGAAAATCCGTATGGAGAGTGGGATGTCCCTAACGGGGTGATCATTGCCTGGGGAGATCAGCCTGCATCTTGGTGGAATGTTGATTATATTGGACCACTCCCATCATGGAAAGGGCAGTGTTTTGTTCTTATGGGAATAAACACTCATTCCAGGTATGGATCTGCCTTCCCTGCATGTAATGCTTCTTCCAAAGTTACCACCTGTGGACTCACAGAACACCTCATCCCCATGGTATTCCACCAGCATGTGCTTCCTACCCAAAGAAGTGTGTCAATGGACTTATGCTTGTGGAAGCATAAGTGCACCATCCAGAAGCAGTTAGATTGATGAAAGGGTTGAGTGGCCTTGGGAAGGTGCAATTACATGTCAGCCAGGAGGCGATACTTTGCTGGTTCTCCAGTGTATTTATGCTTCGACTCAGCATCCACTCATACCATGTCTCCTATAGCCAGGATTCACAGGTCCAGGCAGCTAGAGGTGGAGGTCACCATTACCCCTAGTGACCCATTAGCAAAATTTTGCTTCCTGTTCCTGCAAACTTATGCTCTGCTGGCCTAGAAATCTTAGTTCCAGAAAAAGACAGGATTATGCTAAGAAGCACAAACATTGATTCCATTGAACTGAAAGCTAAGACTTCCCCTGATCATTTTGGTTCCTCATGCCTCTGAGTCAAGAATCTAAAAATGGAGTTAAGGTGTTGATGAGGGTGACTGATTCAGACTACCAAGGGGAAATTGGACTACTTCTCCACAGAGGAGGTCAGGAAGAATGCACTTGGGGTGCAGGAGATCTGTTAGAACATCTCTTATTATTACCATGCCCTGTTGTTAAGGAAAACTTAATAAGCCAATCTGGGCAGGATGACAAATGGCCCAGAAACTTCAAGAACAAAGGTCTGGGTCACCCCTCTTGGCAAAGAACCTGCTGACATGCTTGCTTAAGGTCAAGAGAATACAGAATGAATCATAGAGGGAGGTAGTTATAAATGGCAGCCGTGACTGTATGACCAGTTATAGAAATGAAAATTGTAATTGTCATGAATGTTTCTTTCCTATTTTATTAATATGCTTGTGTATATGTACACATATGTTAAGCAGACCTATTTGGTTTCCTTCATTATAGTATAATATTGATTGACTTAATACAGAGACTTAAGCATAATTAAATCTATATAATATTCAAGCGAGTGGGAGAAAAGTAGTCATCACTCAGAGAAAAACTTTGCCTTCTACTCTGGGGAGGGAATTGGTGTTTCCATTTATATGCAGTGTAGTTGTATCATATTAGGCCCAATCACGAACTTACTGTGGTATTTTTAGGTTAAGTATGATGGAAGGAGATGTTTCTGGTTGTCAATTTAAAAAGGAGTGGATTGTTACCATTAATCGTGATCTATCAACTCGGTGGGTTAAGGAACACCCAGAAAATATTAAAACACGCTTCTCGGTGTGCCTATGGATGACTAATGTGCAGGACAACACACTGAGGGAAGAAGACCTCACCAGGATCTTCTTGGCCTGGATGGAATAAAAGGCAGAATATTTTTCTTTTGGTACCAGGAATCGAACTCATGACCTTGTGCTTGCCAGGCAGGTGCTTGTGCTGGTGAGCTATATCCCCAGCTCTGGATGGAATAAAAGGGAAAGAGGGAAGTGGCGCCATTTTGGAAGAGCTCTAGCCTTCACCATGGCCTTAGGACATCAGTCTCCAGTTTCTGCAGCCTCCTGTGCAGGCCCTCTGGTGAGTATCCAGGCCTTTGACCTTAGACTGGCACCACATCCTTGATCCCTCTTGTTCCTTGGCTTCTGTCTTCTTGGGCTGAGCAGCCACTGTATGCTCTGGCTCTCCAGCACACACATGGCCATTGTAGATTTGCCTGTGTTGGATCCTTCAGACCACCAATATGTGCTCTCTCACATCTGATCCTGTAAGCTCACTTAACAAATCCTGCTGCATAACTATAGTACATTTTTATTGATTCTATTCTTCTAGAGAACCCTAACTGAAACACAATTCAACCACCATTGACCCACCTAAACCACTCCTTGGTAAATACCTGAAGGACTCTAAGTCAGCATATAGTAGGGAACCTGCATATCCACATTTACTGTGGCATGGTGCACAAAGTCAAGATGCAAAACAAACTTATGTGTCCATCAGTGGGTAAACACATAAAGAAAATGTGGTACATGCAATGGAATATTATTTAGTCATAATGAATGAAATTGTCATTTCAGAAAAATGAATGAAACTGGAGATGGTATTAAGCAAAATTAGCCAGACTCAGAAAAACAGATACCACATGTTTTCCCTAATATGTGAAATCTAAAAAGAAAGAACCAAAGATGACATGAAAGTAGAAGGTAGATTATTATGAGACAAGAGGAAGAGAATGAGGGGGAGGGGAGCATAAAGGGAATAAGTGTGGTCAAAATGTGTACATTATGAAAATATCACATTGAAGCCAACGTTTTGTAAAATCAACATGCAGTAATAAAAATATATATTTTAAAAACTTAATGAAGTCAGCTCCAGTATAAAACATGAACACAAAGTAGATACAAGAGCTCCACAAAATTATAGAGACAAAGAAGAAAATACCATGAGCTAGCAGAAATTAGAAAAGACAGGGTGCACACCAACACAAAGGCCAATCCAGAAGCAACTGACTCTGACAAGACTTCAGGTGGATTCTGTTGCATGTAAATTACCTGGTGTCCACTAAGGGATATGCCGTGGTTCCAAACTTTCCCTCAGGCCTGGTATGTGGTATTTTCCCTCTCTATAAACTGTCTTCTCCATACATGTGTGGGTCTACCAAATTGAACATTGTATGTAAATGCCACAGGGCCTGTCTCCTATTTGAGTTCCTTTATGCTCAATACAGTGAATGCTCTGAGGTGTTTCATATCATCCTAGTTTTTACATAACTTCGTGATGTTTTTACTTTTCTGATGATTGTTGACATTAAGTTATGCTGCAGTCAGTGAACACAATGTGTCTGAGACCACAGATGACGAGAAGGCACAACACTCTTTTCTCCAAACCCACTGTCTTCCCAGGCTCTGGTAAGTTGGAACTTTTCTTTCTTTCCAGTCCTGCAGATTGAACCATGAGGGCCTCATGCTTGCTAAGCAAGGACTGTGCTGCTGAGCTGCAACCCCAGCCCTGGTTGGGACTTTCATGGGGAGTGTGCCAGTTCCTCCATACAGATCTCCTGATTGGCCTTGGGTTGCTCCTGCTGATCTTTACTGTGCCGGATCTCTCCGCATGAAGAGAGCAAAGCTCATCCTTGTCATCCCCCCTAGCTTTGCTCTACAAGATGGTTCTTTATCGGAAATGCTCTGCCTTGGGTCTAAGAGAGGTGTTTGTATGCCTGTGATTATACCAGCCTTATGTTAATCGCCAGGAGTCAGGCAACCTAAGTGCCCATCAATGAATGGATGGGTGAGCAAAATGCATATGATGGAATATTATTAGCCTTAAAAGAAGGGAAAATCTGACAGATGCTACCACAGTGTCTTGGTTACTTTTTTTTCGTTGCTGAGACAAAATATCTAACGCCAAAAATGAAGGAAGGAAAGGTTTATTTAGCTTACAGTTTGTGGAGGTCTCAATCCATACTTGGCTGGTTCTGAGGCAGAATGGCACATGGCAGAGGGCAAAGTGTTCATGGCAGCAGAGCACAGCAAATACCGCAAGCAAAAAGGGAGGAATGGCTGCAAGCAGCCTCCTTTTCTTCCCTACATTGTAAACAACCTACCCCCACCCAGGGGGTGTGTAGCTCTCACACAATCTCCATGCCCTCCTCTTCCATAGGCTCAGGATGTTTACAAAGTAAGCACCCCAGCTTCCTCCTGAGTCATTCAGTTAAACCTCTAGATTCCCCAAGTTGACACAATGTATCAACCATAACACACGGGGATGAACTCTGAGGACATCACTAGGTGAAACAAGCCAGTCACCGAAAGATAAATACTGTAGGATTCCACTCTTATGAGGCCCCAGGTAGTCAAATTCCTAAAGACAGAAAATGGGGCTGGGGAGGGGGAGCAGGAATTAGTGTTTAACAGGAACCCAGTTTCCGCCATAAGAGGGGAAGGTTTTGGAGGTAGATGATGAACTATAGGCTTAAGAATGGTTACAGTGGGAATTTCCACTATAAGTACCTGACTACAACTTGATTTGAATGCTGTTAATGTTTTTAATGTGTTCAGATGCCTTGTGATAAAGGTGATTTTTCTATTGTTGGTTCCTGAATCTGAACTGTGGTCTTGAAACAAATGTTTTGACCCTTCATGATACATCCCCTTCCCCCAAGTAGGCAGCAGGGTCCAGCTGGGGAACTCATGGCCTGGGCGGGGTCACCAGGGTGGCTGGCTTCTGCCAGTGACTTCTCCTCGCCCTGACGACAGGCACTCCAAGAAAGGCTGCCCCCAATTTGCAGTGAGTGCCGCATCAGGATCCAGTGGGATACCCCACGCTGCACAGTCTCCCCTGACACGTAGTGTGGTAGGAAAATGTGTGACTGCTTAATTTTATTAAAACAAAATTGAAAAAGGTACGAGCCCCTTGAGAGATCTCCTTTGCTTTGAGCACACTTATGCCATTGTTCTTGTCACCTTCTGGAGCCGTCCTGGAAGTCCTTTTTTCTGAGTGTCTTTAGTTGTACTGTAAGGGAGGTTTCACCAACAGTGTGACTATCTTGACGTCCTGAATCGATTTAAAACACTTAACCTTTCATAGTCACTTTGACTTTGGGGATAAGCCCGAAGTCACACAGGGCTAGATCCAGTGAATGAAGTACATGAGGACACAGCATCGTGTTTTTATGAGCCTGAGTCTCTGTTGGACAGCACTGGGCAGCAGTGTATTTTTTATTATGCTTCCTAAAGACACTGCGGAAAGAGGACCCCAGAACTGCTGCAGAAACTGGTAAGAACACTGGGATAAGTGTGGTCAAAATGAGGTGGTTTTTGCCGGGCGTGGTGGCACACGTCTGTGATCCCAGCACTCGGGAGGCGGAGGCAGGAGGATTGGGTCTAAGAGAGATGGGGGTTTTGAGGCAGATTCAAGGTAATGTGTCTTTTACTGCAGTAATTGCTTAATTTTCACATTCACCATATATTGTGATCACATCTCATAATTCAGGCATGCTGTCTTGTGCACAGAAGCATCTAAAAGTTCCTCCCGGAACCACGGAAAGTGTTTTCCTGAATTTTGTCATCTCTCTCCTGAATACAGAGGACTTGTAGGACTGGGGGTTTGAAGACAGGACCCCTTCCCCACTAAAGCACCATGTGCTATTTATCCCTTCTATAATCTGCTTTTCCACCTATGGTATTGAAATCATCTGATGCCATTAAAAAGCCTTTGATAACATTTCTTAATGGTGGCACAGCATTCCCTTGTAATGAATGCAAAACAGATGATTTAATCACAGCCCCCCCCTCTCTCTTTCTGTGTGTGTGTATGTGTGTGTGTGTGTGTGTGTGTGTTTCAAACTTTTTGCTATTGTAATTGCCCCTACAGGGAACACACTTGTAGCTAAATCTTTACTCACTTAATTATTACCTTGTAATAAATGACTAGAACTGGAATTGTTGGTTTAAAAGGTATGTGCATTTAGAAAGGCTTTTGATACTCATTGCCAAATGCACCTCCCAGAAATGTTCAAATGTGCACCCCAAGCCACGGGCTGCACCATCCCCCACCCCCACCCCCACCCCGCCGGGGTCCTATCTTTTTGTTTTCCTCATCTGTTGCCAAATGCAGTTTTTGCTTTTGAAGTGCCTTATTGTTGTTTGCATTTGCATTTCTGTGATCGCCGGTGCTGTGGAGCACTTGCGGTGCATTTATTAGCCACTTGTGGTTCCACTGCTTTTGTCCTGTTCCTTTGTCCGTTTTCCCACGGAGGGGCCCATCTTCTCCGAAATGGTTTCGAAAGCTCTAAGTGTACCTGCTTTCCTGCCGCAGGACCCAGCTGCGCTCTGCACCCTCTCTGGTTGCTATGCAGACAGTCGCCATGGCCACAGATGCCCCGGTCTCAGCGAGGAGCAGAGTGGGGAGAGGTTGCCATGGTGATGCTACCCAAGCGGGACCTGGCTCCCCACCCACTTGACCGCGGGGCAGGTGCCCAGGCAGCAGCTCTCGGGGCTGCAGGGGACCAAGCGAGGGAGGTTTCACCAACCATGTGACTGACAGTGCCCAGATCTGAGGAGCTGGGAGCTTAGACTATTTCATCCCTAAATATGGAGATGCCTGATAAGATGAAAACGGAGCCGCTCTCCGCAAAACTTAAAAGTTATGTCTCGTGGCAGACCTGACACCCGCAAGGCGCGAAGCGAGCATCTTCTGAACAGCCTTAGAATCGTCTTGGTACTGGCACAGCTCTGGCGCATTACCTGTGGGGAGTGAGTTTAAAGGACGGACTCGCTACAGCAGCCATCTCAGATAGGGAGCGAGCTTTTTAAGCTGCAGAGCCGTCCCTTCGTTTTGTAACGTGCCCAGAACCTCCAAAGTAAACAAAGACAGCAAGCCGAAGCGCTGGGACGGGCGGCCCATAGGTCTTGGGAACAGCCTGTTTTACGGGGTGAGTTGTGTCACCCCCACATTCACATGCTGACATCATAAGCCCCAGGATTTCCTCTGGGATCGTCTCCACAGAAGTTAGCGAGATAAAGTGGAACGCTGCGGGTGGGCCCCCGTCCAGGGACAGCGTCCTCGGTGGAAGAGGACATTTGGACAGTGACACACAGAGGGACGAGGGTGTGAGGGAAGGAGGGAGGAGACGGCGAGGGGGAGCCGGCAGAGGCCTCTGGTGACAAAGCCCTGGCTGGTTCCCCCCTCTACACCCACTTTCCCGGGGAGGGGAAAATGCCTCTTCTTTTCTTACAGTTGGGGAAACTGAGGTTGACTGGCTTAGGGCAAGAAAGAGTTCACCTGACCCCACTTCGGGTGGCTTTCTGCAGGCGCGCGTTCTTTCTGCCTTGGATTAGGCTCCTGAGAGCCTTCTCAGTCGCTGAGTTATTCATTCCACGATCCAGCCCACTTGCCACGTGCGAGACAAAGTCCTGCAAGACACAGCCACGTGCAAGACCAAGTCCTGGCCTGCAGGGGGCGCCCAGGCTGCGCACTTGGTCCTGATGAAACGTCAGTTTAGAGAAGGAATCCTGGGTGCAGCGGGATGGAGCCAAAGGGGCCGAAGAAGGGTACTATTTAGACGGGGCGGTCAGGAAGGAGACATCTGAGCTGGAATCCAGGGCACAGGAGCAAAGTGACATCCCTGGGGCTGGACAGAATGTGGGGCACAGAGAACAGGGTAGGTGGGCTTCTGGGAGGGGGACGCGCAGAGACGGAGGGATGGAGCCAGCTGGGGGCTGGGCGCAGCAGGGTCTTTGCCTCAGGCATCTTTGGGTCCCCCGTGCTGGTGGAGAGCCCGGCCCCAGGCCCCTCCCACGCTGGTATCACCACCCCTGGGCAGGGTCCACTAGGCAACTGAGGCAATAGCAACTACCTGAGCTTGGGCACAGAGCTAAGCTGGAACCAGCCAGCTCTGCAGGCACTTTGTACCCGGAGACCCTGACTCCCCCTTTGGGAACACAGGTCAGGGCACACCCAAGGAGGATGGGGCAGCAGGCAGCACCCACATCCTGCAGTAGCCGGTGAGAGGGACCATGCCTGGTCCTTGGCGTCGGGAACGCAGGCAACACTGAGGCGTGTCTCATCAGGGATTGGCCCCTGCCTCCTTCCCCACCGTAGGAGGGTGACCAACCCAAGCCCATGCCCTGACCCACTTCCTGCCGCAAACCCCCACCCCTCCAAGAATCTGACCCAGCCCACACTTCAGCCCCCCCAAAACTCAGTTTCCCCAGGCGGACAGCAAAGACAAGAGGGGTGATGTTGGCACAGGACCCAAGGTGTGGGCGAGCAGTCGCAAGAGCTGCCTCCGTCCGTCCTGGGCCTTTCTGTGTCATTCAGTCTCTCACAGACCTGTGCTCTGCCGGTGCCTGTGCTCTGGATGGAGTCCATCCAGGGCCCAGAGTGTGTGCATTGGGGGAAAATGAGGCAGAAACTGCTCACTGACTCTCCACATCTTTGTCACAGAGATAGAATTCCCAAAAGGGAGGCTCCATCTCCCAGCCTCCCCTGTGACTGACTGCACTGGCCAATGACGCGCAAGTAGAAACAATGGGTACAACTTCAAACTGCACTTTTAAAAGGACAGGTGATGCTTCCTTCTTCCCTCTCGCTGGAATGCAGATGCAGTGGCTGGAGACAGAGCAGCTGCCTTGGACCACAGGGTAGCAGAGCAACTGTGAAGCTGGCATCCGTACCCAGGGCTGAATGCTCACTGGCTGTGCTCTTTGCAGCCTGTGCAGCAAGCCTCTTCCCTCACAGAGCCTCAGTGTTCATGAATGTGAGATGAGAAGGGAAATAGTGAAACCACACACAGTGAAATAATATCATTTTACACAACAGGCTCCTTCCCACCAAAGGAATGGCCCCTTAGAAACTCCAAATTTGTCTTTGTGCTATGACTTCCCTTTCCCTGGGGTTGTCAAGACCTAGAGGTCCACAGGGAAGGCTAAGGGACAAAGAAACAGATTCTCACCAAGTAAAGTGCCGCACACCATTAGCCAGCTACTTGGGAGGCTGAGGCAGGAGGATCACAAGTTGGAGTCCCAGTCTGAGCAATCTAGTGATAAAAATAAAAAATAAAAAGATCTGGGGATGAGCTTGGTGGTAGGGAGTTTGCAGAGGAAACACAAGGCTCTGGGTTTAATACATGATACAGAGAAAGAAAGAGGAGGCCCTGGAGCCCCCACCTTTCCCTGCCCCTGCAGAACCCCTCCTGCCTCAGTGTCCACAGGCCAAGTGGGCACCAGACTTGTGCCCCAACTCAGTGCCCCCAGCTTCCCTTCCAAAACGGAATCAGACCAGACCAGCCAAGTCCAGAGTCTCAGCAAATTCTGCAAGGGCTCAGGCTTTAATTGCAAATTCCTGCTCCTTTTTTCCTTCTCTCTGTCTTGCTTTCTTTTTCCTTTTCTATTTCTCTTTTTCTTTTTGCAGTGCTGAGGATAAAACCTAACATCTTTGCACATGCTAAGCAAGGGCTATATCCCGAGCGACATCCGAGCCCCCAATCTTCTAAGCAGCATGTAGTTGGGTCTGTCAGCCTCTGTCTCTGTGTCCGTATATTAGAACATTTCCATTTGTCCTGGCCTGTTGGAGCTGCTACAGTGAATATCATAAACTGGGAGGCTTACCCCACCACCAATTTCTCATGTTCTGGGAGCAGGACGTCAAGACCGAGCCTAGCAGATCAGGTATCTAGTGGGGATAGTCCCTGCTCCTGGATGGGAGCTGGGGTGATTGTTTTTGGCTTGTTTGTTTTGTGGTACTGGGAATTGAACTCAGGGTTGTGTGCATGGTAGGCAAAGCACTCTATTATTGAGCTACATTCCCAACTTTTTTAATGCGGGAGAGGGTCTTACTAAGGTGCTCAGGCTGACCTTGAACTTGCCATCCTCCTATCTCAGGCTCCTGGGTGGCCGGGACACAGGTGTGCACCATTACACCTGGCTAGATCACTGTTTTACTTTCTCTACTTTTCTTATCCTGCCTTCCTAAAAGTTACTTTGCCCTTTAAAAATTCCACATAGATTTATGTATTGACTCATCATATGGAGTTTCTAGGATTATTTAGAAACAGTATTATACATACAGAATACACCCCAAGCATACGGGTGCTGATACTGTATCGCATGGGGTGAACATAGAAATCCAAATTCCTTTGTGTCTCTGTGTCCTCCTCATTAATAATATAACTGTCTTAAAGATTCCTTCTATATACATTGCGAATCACGTCAGACACTGCTAGAATTCTTGTTTGGAGGGTCGACTACAATTTAGAAAACTCATGAGAAGAAGTCTGTCATGTTTCATCCATATTTTTGCTTAGTGCTTATCCCTCCTTCTAAGATTTCCTCCTTCATCGCTTTCTTTCTGCCTGGGTATGTCCTCAGTGATCCCGTTAGGGTAGGTCTGCTTGCAACAAATTCCCTCCATTTCTTTCTCCTGAGAATGTCTTGATGTCCTCTCCATGTCTGAAGCATGTTTTTACTGGATATTAGATTCTTGGCTGAGAGGTCTTTTCTTCCAGCATTTGAAAAATATTGTATCACTTCCTGCTGGTCTCCATGGTTTCTGATGACAAATCTGCAGTCATTACAATTGTTTTCCCTTCCAGGTGAGGTGTTGTTCTCTCTTGCTATGTTCAAAATATTTTTTCTTGGTCCTTAGTTATCAGAAACTTTAGTACAACGTATCTTAGCATAGAATTCTTCCGGTTTATGTGCTCTAGGCTTTGCTCAGTGTCTTGTACCATAGTTTTGTGTCTTCTGCCGAGTTTGGGGAGTTCTCAGCCATTCTCTCTTTGGAAAGTTTTTCAGTTCAGCTTTGTCTTTTTGTGACTGATGACATAAATCTGATCTTTTGTTACAGTCTTAGGAACCTGAGATTCTATTCCTGGCTTAAGTCTATTTCTGTTGTTGTTCAAATTGAGTAATTCCTATTGTTTCACCCTTCAGTTCTTTCTTCTGCCTCCTCCCTTCAACCTTTAGCCCATCTGTTGAGTTTTTAATTTAAGTTCTGCTTTTCAGTTCTAAAATTCCCACTGGGTTATTCCTGTGGCTTCTGTTTCTTTGCTGAGCTTTTCCTGTTTTTTCACTTGATCCCCTTGTGTTTGTGACTGAAGCATTTTTCCCAATGGATGCTTAGATCTTTTCCTGATTACTCTCACATCTGCACCCTCTTGGGTTAGTTTCTCTTCATTTTCTTTTCTCATTCATGTTGAAACTTTTCCGGCATGTGGGAGGTGGGAGGTGACAGCCATAGGGCAGAAACTTCATGAATAGGATGAGCACCCTTTTAATAAGAAGCCAAGGGTGGTTGGTCACCCCTACCACCACCCATGAATGAGGAAACATCACCCCCAGACACAGCTTTGCAAGGCTTTGCTCTCGGACCTCTGGTCTCCAGAACCAGGAGAATGAACATTTATCACGTAAGTCTCTCATTGTGTGCTATTTCTATTAGAGCAGTTCACTTACATAATCATATGTAAATGGTCTAATATTCCAATGGAAAGATAGATTGGCCAAAGAAAATCACCCAACTATATGCCATCTATAAAGAATTCCTGTAAAAGCCAGTGACGGCAATAGCCTGAAAGTAAAACGATGAAGAAAACTAGTGACAATGCCAAATAGTGATGAGAGTGTCAGTTAGCTTCCCATGACTTAGATTAAATATCTGACACAAACAATTTGAAGGAGAAAAACTTTATTTGGCTCCTGGTTTCAGAGGGTCCAGTCCATGGTAGCCTGGCACCAAGACAAGAACATTCTGGTGGAGGATCATGGCAGAGGAAATGTACTAATCCCATGATGTCCATGAAGCAGAAAGAGCGCAAGAGAGCCTGAGAAGAGGGGACCAGGGACAAGACAGAGTCCCCATAGCCCCTACCCATGACCCACATCCTTTAACTATGCCCACTTTCTGTTTCCATCACCTTCCAAAAATACCATCCAATGGTGACCTCCTTAATGGATTCATCATTGGTTTTCCCTGCACAAAAACCTGTTCATGATTATTCATGGGAGTTTTATTTCTACCAACCTCAAACTTGAAAAACCAAAATGCCCAAAGCACCTATGGCTATAAAAGACACACATCATCAACACCTGCAGCAGTGTGGACAGATCTCAAGGTGCCATGTGGAGCTGGGAGCAAGGCTGTGGAGGAAGAGACAGCAGCAAGGGAGGTGTGACCACTACAGGCAACAAGAGGGGTCCTTGAGGTGGGGGACACTTCTGTGTGTTGGTCATAGAGACTGTTATGCAGATTTGCACCTTTGATTTACAGATCTCACAACCAGACATTCACATGGCACCAGCATCAAAATCAGGCTTTTCAGTACCAACCTGTGACTACATAAAGTCACATAAGATTTGCAGGCATGGCGATGCATCCCTGGAAACCCAACAGTCAGGATGCTGAGGCAAGAAGCAGGGGAATCACTGCAAGTTTGAGGCCAGCCTGGGCTACATAGCAAGTTTTGGGCCAGCCTGAGCTACATAGCCAGACTCAAAAAGCAAACCCCAAAAAGGTGTTACAATCAGGGAAACTGCAAAAGAGGTACATGGGACCTTGCTATATAATCTTTGAAAATCCCTATAAATCTATAAGTATTTCAATAGGAAAGATTCAGAGATTAGGATACTAAGTTAAAGCAAGGCGTAGTGGTGCAAGCCTGTAATTCCAGCATTGAGGAAACCAAGGCAGGAGTATCCCCATGAGTTTGAGGCCAACTTGGGCTACAGTAGTGAGTTCAAGGCCAGCCTGGACTATATAGCAAAACCCTGTCTCAAAAAAATAAAAAGGAAAAAATTACATCCTTTACTTTGATATCATGCATAATATAAGGATAATGATGAGACGGCCCCCATCATTGTATTAAGGATTTTAAAAGGTGGTAAAGATATTATTTTTGTCCTTTATTATTTTGTTCTTTTTTTGTTATTGTGGTACTAGAGATTGAGCCCAAGGTCTTTCCACTGGACTACATCTAGTCCTTTTTTTTTATTTTTGTTTGTTTGGTTGGTTTTTGCAAGTGTCTCACTATGCAGTTTAGGCTAGCCCTGAACTCATGCAGCCCAGGTTGGCCTCAAACTCATGGCAGTCCTCCAACCTCAGCCTCCTGAGTGCTGGGATCACAGGCATGCACCACCATGTCTGGCTTGTACTTGCCCTTTTAAAAATATTTTTATTTTGGGACAGGTTCTCTTGAAGTTGCCCAGGGTAAACTCAAAAGCTTGCAACCCTCCTGCCTCAGCCATCCAGAATGCTGGGTTATAAGCACATGCCACCACACCTGGGTTATTTTGCCCATCTTTGTAATAAATCACTATTAAGGTGGGGGAAACCTGGTTCCATTTGCTGTAAACCTATAACCAGGGAAACCTGGTTCTGTTTGCTATAAACCTATAAACCTGTATATTCGATCCATAAGTATTTATTGAGTGCCAAAGCAAGTAAACAGAAAAGCAAAGCCTGAGGTCTTCAACAATCCTCACCAGCTTCCTGACATGGAACAGAGCCTCCCTTGCCCTGAAAGCCAGCAGCAAACCTGGATCCCGGCTCCCCTTTTTTTTTTTTTCTGGCTCTCCTCATCCACCTGGCAGTTTCCAGGCCTCTTGCTCCTGTATCCAGTCCTCTACTGTGGCCCTGACAGAGCACCCATGCTCCTGTGCGTGTGCGTGTGCGTGTGTGCGTGCATGTGCACGCACGCGTGCACATGCACATGCACCCTCAAGGGAGCTACTGGAAAGCACAAATACTATAACAATGTCCCTCCCTTTGCACAGGACAGTAGGGGGCCACTGTTTGTCCTGTCTCCTGGCAGGGCGCTTGCAGTGCCCCTCTACCACCCAGCCCCACTCTGGCTTTCCTGCCTCCTCCACCCACCCTGCCCCATCCTCTGGGCAGAGTGCTGTCCTCCCACCCACTGTGTGTCTGCCCCTGGCAGGATCCCAGAAGTGGGCCCAAGACAAAGGGGGAAAGGCGGCAGTGGACTAGGAAGCATCCTAGAGGGGGCTGGGTGGGGGATGCAAGGATGCGGACCCAGCAGGGCCCGCCCTGCCATGCCCCCCACAATGTCCCCAAGGCCGCCAGCCTTGGCAGAGGCCACAGGGGACCCCATGAGCAGAGCGCCTCCCCTGCTGAAGAAGCAGCGGGTGCTTGGAGAGTGTGCAGGTATCAGGGCCCCTGCAGGGGCATGAGCCCTGCACATCTGGCACCCATGTGACACACAGCACCTCCTCCACATGTCCTCTGAGCACCGAGGCTGCCACAGCGCTGATCACCTGCCCAGGGTCCCACACCACATATGACCTCCGCCCGGGCACTGCAGGGCTGGAAGGCAGAGCCAGGCTCCACTCTCGCCTGGAGACGTGTGCTGTGGGGTTAGACAGGTACACTGTCCCTGGAGAGGAAAGTCCAGAGAATATGACAAAGCACTGACTTTTATTCTGACTATCAAGACAAGAGTCCACATCCAAAGCCATCAGTGAACACTGTGGCTTTAACATCACGAACTATAACCTCTCAGCCGAGCGTGGAGGTACATGATCCCAGTGCTCAGGAGGCTGAGGCAGGAGAGTGCCATGAGTTCAGCTCAAGATGTCATCAACTGTGTATAAAAGACATAGCTCCTGGTCACCTGGATGACAGCCTCCACCACCCTACATGACAGGAGCCCCATGCGATACATTATCCCTTTTCTCTCTGTACCATCAGAAACCAGCAGTGACATTGGCAAAAAATAGGAGTGTGGGGGACCAGGGAACTGTTTAGCTTACATTCATAGTGAGCATTGTCCCCAGATCCTGCCATCTTCCAAGGAGCATGACGAGGCCACTCTTGTCTCTATGGGCTACCATCACCATGCCCAGAGCTTGTGCCAGCTCTGTCCAGGAAGTGGCTGCCTGCCTGGGGCCACCATAGCCACTGGACTCCTGAGCAAGCACTTCTGCAAGGCAGGAGATGACTGTCCCCTTTCTTGGGTGCTGGGAGGCCCCACTCTCCCCTCCTCTCTTCTAGAAAGTTCCAGGCCCTCCAGCTGCCAGGCTCCAGACCCTGCCCCTCTGCAAGCATGAGCACTGTGCTTAGCCGTGCTCTCTGCCTGGACACCCTCAGCTGTGGAAGGGAGATGGTACTCACTCCCGTACCTGCGGCTGCTCCGAGGGCCAACAAGTTATGACATCGGAGGACCCAGAGCGGTGTTCAGCACAGGCTAAGTGCTAGGTAAGTCCAGCTATTAACAAAGCACAGAAGCTTTAGGAAAA
This sequence comes from Dinomys branickii, assembly GCA_004027595.1. Taxonomy (NCBI): domain Eukaryota; kingdom Metazoa; phylum Chordata; class Mammalia; order Rodentia; family Dinomyidae; genus Dinomys; species Dinomys branickii. The sequence goes on along the minus strand of PVLD010002784.1, from coordinate 133,283 downwards.
CAGACAGGAGAGTGAAGAGGGTCACCCCGGACGGCAAGCCCGGCAGCTGTGGGGAGCAGGGGCACCTGCAGGAAGCTGCCTGTCTCCATCCAGGACAGGCCTCTCCCAGAGGATGGCATCCTGCTGACAGCAGAGGTGAAGGAACCTGCTCAGTGTGACCGAGGAGAAGCGGGGCCACAGGAAAAGCCTGGGGTGCAGGCAGAGTCTGGGTGTTGCAGGGCCCTTGGAGTCGCTCCCTGCTGATCCTTCACCCTGGGCCTGGCTTTGGCAAACGGAAACCGTGTTCCTGGAAGAGCAGAGTGCACACCCTCCCTGCCCTACGTGTTCAAGGCACAGCCTCAGTCTTCGGAACTGACTGGCCTAGCCGTGCCCCACACACCCCTACCCACTGAGGCACCTGACAGAGATGGTGACTTCCGGGGAGGAAGCAGGAGTTTTGGGGAGGGAAAAGAGGAGGAGGGGGACAGGGTAGAGGGGTGGGGAGGGCATCTGCTCAGTGACAAGAGACAGATGGCCCTGCTCTGAGGCTGCCAGGAAGGGTGCCCTCCCCCCCTTCTCCCCTGCCTTTGTCTGCAGAGGACTACGCTGGTTGCTAGAGGAGCTGGGATGGGGGCAAAGAGTGGACAGCAAGGCCCAGGCTAGTGAGGGACCCTGAGGAAGCCAACTCTGGTGGCACCTACAGACAGCCGGGGTCACAGTGGTGACAGGCAGCTTGGGGGTGAGTCACCCCCACATCCATCTCTGTACCCAAAAATCACACATGTGCACATAAACATGCCCACACACCCCAGCAGACACCACAGTGCTGTCTCACACACAAGGGCACCGGTCCACCCTCTCTCTGATCACAAGCGCCTCCCCTTCTCGGAGCGAGAAAGGCAGCCTCCCTATGTTACTGCCCGGGCCACATCACCAAAGCATCCTTGCAGAGGGGAGGGGACCCGAGCAAAGTCGCATCCAGCCTGTCCACACCGTTGTGTCCACTCAGAGCCACCTCTCCATGTCTCCCAACCCCACCTCCATCAGGAACAGCCAGGGCCCGGGGTCTGGCCAGGTCACTGCCCACTGCCCGGTCTCCAGTGCTGAGAACACCGTGGTCCTCTCTGCTCCCTGGTTCATTCTTCCACCAGTGAATATTTCCTGGGAGCTTGGGGACACCGTGGTAAGGAACAGTCTGGCCCACCCTCAGGCACCTACAGAGACGCACCCCTGCATATGCCATGTGGCATGGACCCCTTGAGGTCCCCCGTGGCATGGAGCAAGGGTAGCCTCCGCGGCAGATTGGGCAGGTGTGGCCTGGGGGAGAGCAGAGCCCGGGGTGGTTGCTGGGGGGGGGCGGGGGTGGGGATGGTGGCAGCAGCTAGAGTTGGCCTTCGCTCTCGGGGCCCAGGGGCCCGTGGAGGCTGCTAAGCCGGGAGCCGTGCGCCCTGGGGACAAGGCCTGGGGGTACGTGGGTGCATAAGACTGCGGGATCCAAAGGAGGACGAGGGAGGCCCGGGCCAGCGACCGCAGGCCACAGTGAGAAGAGCCAGAGCGGAGGGACACGGAGTATCGGGACCGTGTGCTCCAGCCAGGGGCCCCAGTGTGGAGAGACATACGCCAGGCAGGAATGCCCACACACGTCTCCCCGGAAGCTCATGGAAACAGCTTTACCGAGCCTGTGCTCAGTTTCCCTGGGCCCGGGGCTGGCGTGGCCTTGTCCCCATGCAGCAGAGGGCACAGCTCGCAGGGGGGGACTCCGGGCTCATTCTCTTTCAGCACATCGCCCGAGTAAGTGGATTTGTGGATTAGAGTCTCTGGTTTTAATTAAACCAGCCCTGACAAAATGAACAAGTAGCTTAAGAAGTTCCCTACCAGGGAAACATGGACCGAAGATTATGGAGAAAGGGCTTAGACAGGAAATGGTCACCCGCCACGTTTTTTTATCATTTTGCCCCCAGGGCACATTGTGAGGTAAACAGGGTGTCCCACTAATCGGCATTGCCAAGAAGTAGGTCGCAGAGATCACCAACTTGAAAAAAGCCTGTTTGTTTTGTCTTGGGCTTGTGTTTTGGTTGGTTGCTTCGTTGGTTGATTGGCTGGTTGGTTGGTTGTTTGGTTGGTTGATTTTTTGAGACAGGGTCTCACTATGTAGTTCAGGTTGGCCTTGAACTCACTATGCAGTCCAAGCTGGCCTTGATTTCATGGAAATCCTCCTGCCTCAGCCTCCTGAGTGCTGGGATCACAGGCATACACCACCATACCTGCTAAAGGCGCAACCATCCAAGCCGAGAAGCCAATGTTGTAGACCACTTTTGTGCATTGCTTTTCCTTACTGGCACAAATACCTGAGATAAGTCAGCTGGGAGAGAAGAAAGTTCTCTTTTGGTTCACATTTTGGAGCATGTGTGGAGGGAGCTTTCGGTGGAGACCTCTGCTCATCTGGAGGTCAGAGTGGGAGAGAAAGCAGAGTGGCCAGGTCCCCCTTTTTCTTAGAGGGTGGGGATTATTACCAGGTGGCTGGCGGGGTTTTCTCCTGACCCGGAGGGAATTACAAAGCAGAGAATCAGAAGAGGACTGGGCAAAAGTATTTAATGCAGAGCGAAAGAAAGAAGCCGCATTTTTTGTAAACCAGAAGCAAAAAGCCCTCAGCAATGGAACCCAGAAGGGGACCCAAGAAGGGTCACCAAACAGACCTTTTCTTTGTGTAGGGGGTTTTATCCACCAAAGTGACTACAGCTCAGCCAGGTGAGGTCAGCCTGCGGGGTTACCAGCAGGAAGTCTGATTGGAGTGGGCCTTAGGAACTTGCAGTAGCAGGCGGACTCTGGCACGCACCGCTTGTTGTAACTTTAAATAAACCAAGACATTCGGCAGAGAGATATGAATATTGATCCTGGGGAAGAAAATCCCACGGGTGCAAGGAGGCCTCCGTTTGTTGAGCTCGGTGCCCTGGACGTGGCCGTCGCGTCCTGCACTGAATCTCCCTGTCCCCTTTGGCGTGGCTTTTCCTTGGCTGCCTGCCCCGCCTGTGGGGCCCCCTCACCCTAACTCCCCCACATCACTCCCCTCACAGGCATGTGTCCCCCCACAGTGGCCTACCCGTCCTCAACATTTCCTAGCACATCCTGTCTTACAGAACCTCAGTTACCGTTGGGAGCCTCGTGAGGTTAGGAAAATGACACCCAAACCTTAGAAAACCCGAGGGAGCCCAGCCCGCCAAGTCTCCTGTTAGCGCCCTACTTCCTCCCCCCTGTGAGTTTGGCTCCCTCTACTGGTGGAGGAGGTGCTGGTCTTTTGTTACTTCTCTGTTTCTGGACGATGTTAAAACCCTGGACTTCGCAGAGATCCCAACCACAGCCTCACCAGTTCAGGCATGGTGCCGTAGGCCTACAATCCAGCACTCTGGGAGGCTGAGGCAATAGGATTGCAAGTTCAAACCCAACCTGGGAAGCTTGGCAACTTGGCCAGACCCTGTCTCAAAGTAAAAGTATTTTTAAGAGGGCTTGGATATAGCTCAGTGCAGGAATCCAGCATACAAATTCTGGTCCCTGGCCCCAGGGACTACTGTCCACCTGCCACATTCCACTCCCCTGAGTGGGCCCTGAGCACCAGGTACTCATGGGTACCACACACCAGCAGGGAGCAAGCAGGAAAGACAAGGTGGGCAGCCATGTTCCAGGCCTCAGGCTTCCTGTGTGATGGACAAAGTCACAGAGGCTCAGGGCAGAGGCAGAAGTGTGTTCTCTAGACCCCGTGGGCACCCTGCCCTTCTTCCTGTCCTCCTGGGTCCTGGGGCTCCTGGCTCCCGTCTGCCTCATGCTGGGGTCCAGAGGAGATGGCAGTCAAGCAGAGAGGTCCTGCTCCTATTACCCTTCGAGGTGCAGGAACCAACTCTGAACACAGCTGCAGACAACAGCAAGCATTTGCCCCCACACACAGGGTATGAACTTGGGCACAGCCAGCTGGGAGGACAGAGGCTGGGGTGCAACCCTGAGTGCTGCACTGAGTCGCTCTGGGGCTGCACAGGACCTCCGGAGGCGTGGGGTGCTTCCTGACTGGCACTGGGCTCCCTCAGATAGGCAGACTCTCCTGATCCTCCCCTGAAGCAGCCCAACCATGCCCAGGAAACCCTGAAGTCCAGCCTGGATTTGGGAGCAGCATATTTACAAGAGCCCGAAGTGTGGCAGAGGCGGTGGCTACCTATGGAAAGGCTAGCTGCCCCACGTGGCCCTGAAGTTCTCTGCTCCAGGGCTCACAAAGCCACTGTGTGTTCCCTCAGCCCCAACTGCACAACTTGGCCCAACCCATACCTGACTATGCTGGCCTTAGATACTCTGGCTCACAGGGACTGAAAGCCAGACCTGTCCCTTCCTGGGTCTCTGAATTCAGGGCCACCTGAACTCCGCCACCACGGGTGAACTTGATCTCAATTCCCTGAGTGTCACCCGCCATGCTGCCTGGCAGGCCGTACCTCGGAAACCCCTGTGCCCTGGGCCTGCTCTGCCATGCAGGGAGTCCCGGTCCTCATGCCACCCTGCACCTGATCTCGGTGGCTCTCACGGTGGCCAGGACCCAGCTTCCTCAGGCCGCCCGCCCTGGCACAGGTCCTGCCGCAGCTCATTACTCCTGTGCAGAGCCAGTGTTAGAGGTCTGAGCTACAGCAGTGACAGCCAGACATAGCCCCGCACAGGTCACTCAGAGCCACTGCCAAGCCAGCAAGGGCAGATGTCAGGGGACAGGAAAGTGCGGTGAAGGAGCTGAGGACTTGGGCAATGGCCTCCATCACAGGCTGGGGACAGCGCATGTGCAGGAGTCTGTTAGGGGCCCGTGGCTCCCATGCTGCACATGGAAACAGGAGGAGGGGCCAGGGCTGGGCAGGGCCAGCACCCGCCTGCAACAGCCCCTCAGAGCTATCCCCACTAGAGCAAGCAGCACCATTCACCCACAGGTAAGGCTGTGCAGGGGGTCTCAGTCCTTTGCCTCCAAGGGGTCTGAGCAGCCCCCAGCTGTGGCCCTAGGGAGGAAGGTATCCCAGGGTCAGGTATCCCTAATTTCATGGGTCAAGTTAGCAAGGCTAAAATGCTATGCAGATTTAGGCTAAACACAGCCCTAGAGGTTTCTGGAAAGGTAAAGGTTTGTTATTTGCTTGTTGTGACAGAATCTTGTTACATAGCCCAGGTTGGCCTTGGACTCTTGGTGACCCTCCTGCCTCAGCATTGCAAGTGCTAGGATGACAGGTGTGTGCTGCCACATCCAGCCCTGTGAAGGTGTGTTTTAGATGCATATTTATATCTATGGACTTCGGGAAAGGCAGGGAACCCCCATTACACAGTACCTCTTCCCTAATCAGTCACAGGCCTGAGGGTGACAAAGACTGAGCTCCCAAGGGGAAGGTGGGGACTCTCCAGCAGACCCCTCTCACTTGAAACACTGCCTCAACTCTTCCATGGCCTCCTGCCTACTTAAAAGCCTGTCATGGTGGTGCCTACTGGGAGGCTGAGGCAGGAGGATCACCTCAAATTGAGGGCAGCCTGGGCTACATACTGAGACCCTGCTTCAAAAAGAAAAAAAAAAAAAAGATGTAACTCCAGACCTCTGCTATCCTAGAAGCCATTTCCTCAACCCCCACCCCCATTAATCTATGTCTCTAGAGAACCCTCGACTGAAACTCCTCCCCGTGAGGTGGCACATGCAGGGAGACAGAGTAATTAAAGCAGGAGCCAGGAGGGCCCCTGGGGACCAGGATCCAGGCACAGTGTGATCCGGGTGCTAGGGGTATGTGGGGCAAGACGTTGGAGCCACCAGCAGGGCCGGACAGTGTAGGAACAGCCTGGCACTTCGCCCTGTCCAGGCAGAATGAGGACAGAAGTGACCCCTCTGGCCCCCAGGGGGCACGAGTGTCCACTGTAGGGCCAAGGAGGCCCAGGTGACCAATGACAGCCACTGCTACTTGGGGTCAGCTCTGATGGCATGGGGGGCCATAGGTATTCAGCATTTTGGAGCAGAAGCTGAAGCCCCGACTTCCCTCTTGCTGTGGTCCTTGGGGTGCTGAGGGAGGCAAAGCAGGGGTGAAGATTTGAGGAGACCCCTGCTGTGCCTCCAGATGTTCCTGTCACAGCAGCGCTGTGTGTGGCCCAGCTCCCCTGGGCCCCCAGAGGGCAGGGCAGGCTCCTGCACCCTGCTGCCTCCCCAGCGCTGTGTGACACGCGTGCGCTGCTGTCTCTGTCCCCCTCGTGGGCCGCCAGGCACACACACCTCAGGCTCAGGAGAAAGCAGCTGCAGGGCCGGGTAGCCAAGGCCCCCAGGGGGCTGGGTGGGGATGGGAGTGTGGTGTGGCGCTGGCTGAGGAGCTCATGAGCTAAGGAGCTGAGGCCCTGGGTAATTAGCAAGCAGATAGTAATTAAGGGCTAAATTGTGTGTTTCAGACTAGAGCTGTGGGAGCTCCAGGCAGAGCCCCGCTGCGCTGCGGGGCTGCAGAGTGCGGGAGCCCCAGTGGAGGGACCATGGCAGGGGCGGGAGAACAGGGTCAGGGGGATGAGGAGGACAGTGGACATCCCGAGCAGTGGGGACACCTGTGTTAGACGACAGTGCAGGCTGCAGGCACCCTGAGTGGGATGTGGGTCACAGGGGCCAGAAGGGACAGCATGTGGGCAGAACCAGGGCCGGTTCCGGAGCGTGGGGACACCCAGGCAGATAGACAGAGGGACACCCAGGTGTGCGGATTGACAGGCACACAGAGGGACCCCTGGGTGGACAGACAGACCGGGAGGCCCTCTAGGGATACCCAAGCTGGCAGACAGACAGGAAAGCCCAGGCAGGCAGTCAGGCAGCTGGGCTCTTACCTTGCCCAGCTGAGGTCGCCATAGACCAGATGCCACCGGCCTTATCCTGCCTGAGAGGCAAGGAAGGATATGGCTGCCAGCTCGCCCCAAGCCTGGGCCATCCCTGGGTACCGTGTGTGGCCAGGGGTCCAGGCCAAGGCCCTTGAGAGCTGAGGATTGTGGGAGGCTACAGCGCTGCCTGCCAGGGGCCAACATAAGAGCCCTAAAGTCCCCAGACACCAAAGGAAGCAGAGGTCCAAGAGCGACTGCCCCAGACGGCGGGAAGGTTGCCCTGGGAAAGGGGCCACGTGTCCTAGGCACCAGGGGCAGTGGAGCCCAGAGCACCCACACCCTTGCAGCTCGGTGTACAGCGTGGCTTAGTGCATCGTGCCTGCTAAACAAACACTGTGATGGGTTTACTCCTGTGTACCACGGACCATGCGGCCCTGGCTGCCCTTGGTGTCAGCTGTAGCAGAGCTTCTGGCTCCAAGGGGAGACAAAATGCACTACCTGGACCCTGGCCTGACCACTGCCAAGCACACAAAAGACCAGGCAGAGGTTGGCCCACCCTACACCGAGCTTCCCCAGGGACCCCACCCTGGCCAGAGTCAATACCCACCCCCCAGCCCCCACACACACACTGGGTTTGTGCTGGACCCTGTTCTGGGCCCTGGGGCCCTACAGGAACAAAGCAGCCAAAAGCCCTGGTGCCACGAACCCCTAAATCAAAGAGGGCTGGCAACAGATTAGCACAGGTAGAGCCTGCGTGTCTGGTGTCAGAGCTAAGAAGAAAATCCTCAAGGTAAAGGGGACAGCCGACAGAGTAACTCAGATGGGGAAGGCCTCTTGGAGCCTCTGGGGCAGAGATGGCAAGATGGTGACACTCAGCAGGAACCTAGGGGAGAGTAGGCAAGCACCAAAACAGTACCTGCAAAGGTCCTGCGGCAGTGCCGTGCCCAGCAAGTTTGGGGATGGGAGGGGCCTGGAGCAGAGCACAAGCAGTAGGGCGGGGCAGGAGGCCCTGCAGCCGAGAATCCTGGGGTCCACGTGGGGTTTATGTGGGGCAGGAGGGACAGGACCTGACTTCACACTCAGTGGGGTCCCTGGGGCTGTCGTGAGGGGTGAGGAGAAGGCTGGGGCAGCTGCAGCACCTGAAGAGCCAGTGGGGGGGGTCAGGGAAGTGGCAGCGGGTGCGGAGAGAGGCCAGACTGGGTGTGGCTGGGGTACAAATGGTAGGATTTCTCTGTGGACCAGAGGCGGGGCTGAAGGAACCAGAGGCAGGGTAGAGGGAGTGGGGAGACAAGCGTCCTTCTCCCCCTCTCTCTTCCTCCCTTCCTTCATTCATCCTACACTCCATTTCATCTCCTTCTCTTTTTGATGGGGAGGAAGTGAGGGTCGAAATGAAGATGTGCTTGTAGCATTCATGATAAGTAAAATCAGGACACTAAAGCTACTGTCAGGGAAAGAAACCACTGGGTGTGGTGACACACTTCTGTCATCCCAGGAGGCTGAGACAGGAGGCTTGCACATTCAAGGTCAACCTGGGCTCACAGTGTCTCTGAGGTTCAAATCCTTCGAGAGCCGTCAACACATCAGGTCCACGGGGACCCTAAGACAAAACAGCCCCAGCCCAGAGTGACAGTGTGGTGACCTCTTGGGCCAGCAAAGGAAGGTTAGGGAGCTTCCTGGTGGCAGTGACATGTGGCCTTGGCTGGGACAGTAGGACAGCACACCGCAGGGAAACGGGCTCCGCCCTGAGAAGCCTCCGCACTGCTGAAGGCTCGGAGTTGTCCTGGCCCCGGGGGCAGCCCTGGAAAAAGGTAAGCAGAGGCTATTTTGTTTAAGATGTCGCCCCCTGGTGGCCATGCAGAAAGCCGCCTGGACAGACTCTGACAGCCCTAGGGGCTGAGGCTTTGTCTTAGATGAGGCACCATGGGCCCAGCTAGTGCAGGAGGAGGGTGCAGCCTTCACCCTCTTTGGCTCCTTCTACATCCCCCCCACCCCATCCCTGCTGCCCCTCCAGAGGCTCACACAGCCCTGGTCTCCACCTTACTGTGTGACCTTCGCTCTTTGAGCCTCCACAGAAGGGCTCGGGCCTAAGGTCCACACTTCCCTTTGCAGAGCCCGGTGATACAGAGCAGGACAGCCCTTGGGACAGGGCTGTGTCTGTCGCGGTGGCTCCACCGAGCAGCGCAATTTCAGTATTTTTAAGCAAAACTGCAGATGGACTTCGGCTGCCTGCAAAGAAGCCTGGTCTGCATCCACATAATGGGGATGTGTTGCTGTGGCACTCGGGGTGCTCCACTAGTTGGATCCCCAGGGAAGGAGAACAGCCTCCATGTCCAGCTAACGCATCCATCCGCCCACCCACCTGGCCTCCTCCCCACTCACCCATCCGTCCCATCATCTACCCACCCTCCTACCCATCCAGCTGTCCATCCGCCCATCAACCCACCTATCTACCCATCCATCTTCCTACCCATCCCCCCATCCCCTTATCTGTTCATCTACCTGTCCACCCACCCACCCACCTATCCATCCACCTACTCACCCAGCCCTTCATCCGCACTTCCACACACCCACCCACCCATCCATCCATCTTCCCTCCATCCATTCATTGAGAACCTCATGTGAACAAAAGCACTGAGGGACCCTGCAGGGAACAAGAAGACAAAGTGGCACAGGGGGCATTCTGTGACGCTGGGCAGCAGCACCCACCAGAAGCAGGCAGGGAGGGGCCTGATGCACTGTGTGGGAGACAGAGTTGGCAGGGAGTGCTTCTCCGAGGAGGTGACACTTACACTGAGGCTTAAACAGCAAGAGGGAGACAGTCAGCCATGGTGTGGGCAGGGGCTCCCAGCACAGGTCAACAGCCCAGCTTGCACTGGTGATGGAGGAGGGGGCTGCTGCTGGATGCTGAGTCAGGAGGGTGTGGAGGGAGGGACGTCAGGGCTTCTAGCAGGTGCCAGGTCAGGTAGGGCCTTGGCACTGGGGCGGGGAGGATCGGCATTTCATGCTCAGGGCCCAGGAGGCGCGAGTGGCGCTCCCTCTGCTATGCTGGGAGACAGTAACACCCTGCGCCTGCATCCTTGCCCCGCCCCTGAGTATTCACTGTGACTCTCACGGCCTACCCTGTCCTCCACAAGACGGAGCCCTTGTGCTCATTCATTGCACAAGGAAACTGAGGTTCTGACAGCGGAAGTTACTGAACTAAAGTTGTAAGGCCTACACCAGCAGGATTTGGTAGGAAGCCCAGTCATTCCAGTGGCATCCAGCTCAGAAAGCTGCACGGTTTCTTTACCTGTGTGGTTTGAAAAAAGTGAATCAGTTGCTGACAGTTTAAAAAAGGGAGCTTCGCACAGATTTCTAAATGGGCCTTGGTGCCTAGCCCAGCAGGGGTCTGCTGTGGCAGAGGACACTCTGACAGCATCACATCCAGCCTCCTCCCTGAATAACCTGTAAAGATATGGATTCTTCCTAGAACCCTGGAGTCCAGCAGCTCAGCCGAACCTCCATGGAGCTGTCAGGCTTGGGCAGCAGGCCTCGGTTTCCCCTTCTGCTCCCTCTAGGGACCACTGTGATGCTCCTGGAAGTCTCCTGTGTCTCAGGAGAGGTCTCTTGTCTCTTGGGATGCAAATTTAGCCATTTCCACCTCAAGCTGTGTGACCTCGGGCTGGTGGCCAAACCTCTCTGAGTCTAGTCTGCATCCATATAATGGGGATGTAATTCACAAAGCTGTGATGAGATTCCTCAGGATGATTCAAGGAAAGACTCATTACATAATGGGGTTTAGACCCCCCCCAAAGGCTCGTGAGCTCAGAGGTAGGGCAGCGGAAGGTGAACGAATCACAGAGCACAGTGCCCAAGAGTAGACTCAGTCCTGGCCAAGTTCATGGCTGATGGTGCTGCTGCATAGAGGTGGTCACTGGGCTGTGACTGGAAGGGTGTGTTCTTGTCCCAGGCACCTTTCCTCTCTCTCTGCTCCCTGGCTGCCACGGTGTGAGCAGGCCTCTTCCACCAGGCCCTTCCACCCTGCTGCTGCCTTGGACTGAAGCCCTGGAACCGTGAGCCAGCTCGAACCTCTGTTAGGTTGACAGGAGTTAGGTATCTTATCCCTGTGATGGAAAGGGACTAGGACCCCTGATAAGGCCTCAGGAAAGGTGACCAAAAGCAGGACCTTGGGCTGACCTGGGTCCCCTCCCCTAGGCCAGGGGTCCCAACTGGGGCACAGAGGTCAGCATCAGAGAGGCCAGGTTCCAGGCCACCTAAGCGGGTGTCCCCTCATCTGGGGCAGAGTCCCACTCTAAGGTCAGCCTTCGCTGCCATGTCACCTGCCATGAGTGGGCAGCTGGTGTCATTAGAGAGGGGTCCAGGGCGGTGCTCCCTGAATTTCCGAGGGCTGGAGGGGACAGAAACGGCCTGGGCCAGCTTGGGGCTTTTCCGTGTCCAATGGTGAGTGAGTCCTTCCTGACAAGGGGTACTAGGGACAGGGATGACGACCGTGAAGAATCCCAGCTAACCAGCTGAAAGGGCGCTGACAGGGCGCAGGGCCCGCGATGGGAGGTGACCTCAGCGGCCGCCAGTACTGGATGCTTCTTAAGGTGACAGCGCCCCCAAGGGTTCTCAGTGGGGGCAGTGGCCTTTGCATTCTACCAAGAGGAAGGATGCCAGGAGGGCAGGGTCTGCACTGGGATGTGGCGCCAGGAGAGAGGACCAGGTGGGAACCCTGGGCAGGGATCTGGGGAAGAGCAACACCAGGGCCTCGGTGCCGACCTACGGATCTGGGGGACTGGGCCCGGGCGGGAGCCGAGGGGCAGGCAGGGCCAATGGGCTGGGTCCGCATCGCCAACTCCCCAACTCGGTCCTCGGTGCCGCAGCGCCCCCTGCCGCCCGCTGGGCACCGCGCCGAGGGGGCGGGGACGGCGGGCCAGGAGCTGGCGTGGAGTCTGCGCGGGGACCCCCTGCGAGCCCCCTCCCCGGATCTTGGCGGTGCTGAGACCTCAGTCACCCCCCTGAGTGAAGTCGCTGCCCCTCCACCCAGGCCTCCAACAGTGAAAAGCGCAGCAGGAGGAGCCTGGGTGCGTAATTCTCCGGCAGTTTCCAGATAGTTCAGTTTAATCTGTCCTCATCGTCCGTGCTCCTGCAGCATAGGAACAAAACACAAGTCACACTGATTCCGGGATAAGGGAGAGGAAGAGGGTGGCGCTGGGGACACACGGTGTCAGCCTAGGAAAAGGCGGACAGGCTGGCCTGTGGGCTCAGGGTGCAACGCGTGCTTAGTGTGGGTGGGGCCTTGGGTCCCAGACTGCACCGGAAAAAAAAAAAAGACACTTAAGGCAATGTCAAGCTTTACTATTGTTTTGTTTCTTAGGACAGGCTCTCACTACGTACTTCATTTTTTTTTTTTTTTTTTTTTTTTGGCGGTACTGGGGATCAAACTCAGGACCCTGCACTTGCTAGGCAGGCGCTTATTCCACTGAGCTATATCCCCAGCCCCTAATGTCAAGCTTTAAAATGCACTTAGCTGGGTGTCGTGCAACCAGCCTGTAATCCCAGCATTCTGAGAGGCTGAGGCAGGAGGATCGCAAGTCCATGCTTGGGCTGGGCAATGAAGTAGTTTAGCAAGACCCTATCTCGAAATAAAAAAGGGCTGAGGATGCATGTCAGTGTGAATTCAGGATTCAGTCAACTCTGGATTCAGTTCTTGCTACTGCAAACATGTACACTTACACACACACACACACACACACACACACACCAGTGGGAAAATATTTGCAACCCATCATCAAAGCCTAACACACAAGGATGAGCAGGAAAATATCCTAATAAAAAATGGGGATACGCCTGATGTACTGACACACACCTGTAATCTCAGTCCTCAGGAGGCTGAGGCAGAAGGATCACGCTGCAAATCTGAGGCCAGCCTGGGCTACAAAGTAAACTCAAGGCCAGCCTGAACTTCATAATGAAGCTTTGTCTCAAAAAACAAAACCCCAACCCAAAACAAAACCTACTCATCAGGGTGAATTCAGGCTCCCATCTCCTCTCTGAGGAGAACTGGAAGTTCCAGAGGTCATTTGTCTGGGGCCTGCGGTGGCCAGAGCAGAGGACAGAAAGGGTTCTCAGTAGGTAGCACTAGTTTTTCAGACCTGTGAGAATGTATTTTCTATTCACAAATTTGGAATTTGGAGATAATGTATATGGCTCTGCTGAGGAAAGAGGGAAGAAGCCAAGTGCAGAAGAGTATTTATAGGATGCTACGATTTGGGTGGGAAAAGATGCATTTTCTTATGTGTGGAAAGTCTCTGGAAGGGTTCCAAGCCCCACCACCACCAAAAAAAGTGCAGGCAAAGTTGTCTCAGGAGGAACAACGTGGCTGGGGTGGAAGGGGCCGGCCATGCACTGTTGATCTTTCTGGATGCTTGATTTCTTTTATTTATTTTTCTTTTGGTTTTTGGAGACAAAGTCTCACTATGTACCTTGAACTAACTCATACTCCCATGGGCCAGGATTACAGGTGTGCACCACCACAGGCAGCTGGGTGGATGATCTCTGTATTTTTTATTTTTTGCGAGGGACGGTAAAAAAATAAAAAAATAAAACCTCAAACCTATTTTGAGGTTTTCAAAACAAAAGAAAAAGATACAGTAGGAGCTCACGGCTGCCAGTGGAGCGCGGAAGCTCCAGCCGGGTTCCCCTCCAGGGGCTACGTCGGCAGGGACTCAGCCTTCCTAAAGGCTCTTTCTGTCTCCTTTTCTTTTTGGGACAGGAACTCACTATGGAGCCCAGGCTGGCCTCAAGCTTGCATCGATCCTTCTGCCTCAGCCTCCTGAGGGCTGGGATTACAGCCCTACATTAAAGCTAAAAATAAGAAATAAGAAAGCACAGACCTGCAGAGCCTGGTCTTGTGTTACACAGGCCCAGCAGTGCCCCACGGCCGTGCAGCCAAGGTGCCGTTTGCATTTGGGCTGCGCCACCAAGCCCGGCTCGCCTCTGCCTTTTCGTCCCTCTCATCCGCCACCCCCAAAAAGGGCAGAAGTGAGGCCGAGAGCCATCCTCACAGCCAAATATCGTCTCTAAATTCAATTTCAAACAATTTAACCACCTAATTGCGCAGCTCTCTGGTGCGGTTTGTTAGCACAAGCGATTGTGCAGCGGCCCGAGCAGCCTAGCAGAAAATCGGCATTTCAGCCGGAGGGAATTCAAGAGGCACTGGGCTGAGGGCCACTGGGGCTGCCTGTCCCTGTGCCCTGTGCCCTGTGCCCCATGGGTCCAGGCCTAAGCTAGGACCACACAGACACTGGGCGCTGCGGGGCCTACACAGGAAGGAGTAGGTGCCCCACCAGCTTCCCTGGACGCCCCTGTGCCCTGTGGACCTGAGCGGGTCTGTGCTCTCCTGTTCCTTATTTTTAGTTTAGGCTTTTGCGGAGGAAATGCACACAATACAAAAGAAAAACTGGAGGGAGCAGTTTGAGACAGGAGCTTGCTGCGCAGTTCGGGCTGGCCTCGGGCTCACGGCAATCTTCCGGATTTCTTAATTTGTGTCTTCTTGTTAGCCACTAAGGTTGCTTCTACTCCTACTGGGGATTGAACTCAGGATCTTGTGCTTGCCAGGCTGGCACTTACGCCACTGAGCTATATCCCCAGCCCCTCCCCCTTGTTCTTTATGAAAAAACTTTACACAGACTTCCTCCTCCTTCGCATGAGGGCTACATGTATAGAATTCATGGTCCTTTTCAAATCAAGTTTTGAGCTAGATGTGGCACACACCTGTAATCCCAGCAGGTGGAAGGCTGAGGCAGGAGGATCACTGCGAGTTCAAGGCCAGAATGAGCTATATAGTAAGTTCAAGGCCAGCTGGCTGCATAGCAAACCCTTGTCTCAAAAAATCAAACCATAAAAAAAAACAAGTTTTGAAACTTACCGCATATTTTAATTTTTCCTACCCAAGAAGCAGTGCTGGACTCCCTAACAAGAACAGAAAGATCGCTGCAATCCTGCTGACTCCACAACAACCGTAGTTCCACCCAGGGTAAACTGTTCGGCCTCTTTTCAGCGGATCTGGGGTCTGTTTTTCCACGTGTGGTCATCACAGGAGACTGCCTCGCAAGCTGCTTTTTGACAAAGCACTCGACAGCAGAGGGCGCTAACTCCCCCGTAGCCAGCTGCGCCGGGTTTCCCAGGCTGAACGCTGTACCCTGCGCGGCCTTCTCGTCCCTGTAGTGTGACCCTTGTCAGCGTCGCAGTTACCAACTGTGCCGCGGGGAGAGTCCCTGCAGCCGAGCCTTGCACACATCCTGGCTTCGCTCCTTAGGGTAATTGTCCAGAGGTGGAATTTCTAGGGCAAAGGGTCTGTCGTCTTTTTTTTTTTTTTTTTTCTGTCTGAGACAAGGTCTCGCTATTAAGTCCAGGCAGGCCTTGAACTCTCAGCGATCCTCCTGCCTTAGCCTCCTGAGTGTTGGGATGACAGGCGTGTGCCACCACGTCCCGTTTGTCCTCTTTTTGGGTGATTTTAAACCATTTGCTGTGGACACGAGTGCAGGCTCCCGCAGATGCTCGTGCACCTCCTTCCTGTGGTTGTGTGTAAAGGGCTGCGTGTTCTTTTTGTGCCAGCGCTTCTGCCAACCTCTGCCCAGTAGCTGGGAGCAGACGGGGCTCTGTTCCGGGCCAGGAGGGCTTTCTTCCGCTGGGCACTAGGGCGGGAGGGTCTACACAGCTTGCTGGGCTCCCTAGTTCTCCTCTGCCCTGACAGCAGAGGGTCAGAAACCCGCCCCAGAGCCGGTGTGGTGATGCACATCTGTTATCCCAGCTCTCAGGAGGCTGAGGCAGTCGGGTGGCCACGAGTTCCAGACCAGCCTGGGCCGCAGTGAGTTTGAGTGCAGCATGAGCTACTTATTGAGACCCCCTTCAAAAAAAAAAAAAAAAAAAACTGAGCAGGAATTAGCCCCAGGGACAGCAGCGCTTTCCTGCAGAGGAAACCGCACGTGGAATGACCCCAACAAGACCCCAACCAACCGGGCCCCCCACCACGCATCCCAGTCTCATGCACAACAGGGGTCCCTGGGAAAGAACAGGGAAAGACAGGAGCAGCCCGCGTGAGGCGGGGCCAGAAGAGCCTGCTGGTGCGGCCACGCACGAAGCCTGCTGAACCCTCTGCAGCTGCGCTGCGCAGCCTCCGCTTCCCAAACCAAGCAGCTTCAAAGACGGAACCGAGCCTCCACAGGGTTTCTCAGGACACGCCCTCATTGCTTTCGTTTTGTTTCTTTGTTGTCGTTTGAGACTGGGTCTCACTATGTAGCCCAGCCAGTCCTCGAATTCGCAGTGATCCTCCTGCCTCAGCGTCCCGAGAGCTGGGACCACAGGCATGCATCCCACGTCCGGCTGACCTCCCTTTTTCATACCAGCACGCTGGGTCTCACACGAGTTACTTAGGCAGTCTCTGGCCAAGGACTTTTTCAGGTGGGGGGGCGGGGCGCCCCATGGTCTCCATGGAGACGGGAAAGCCGGGTCTAGCGCGCCCTCTGGTGAGGAATCTACATGGCACGATGGCAGAATAGAGGCTGACAAGGGGTGATTTTCAATGTAATTTCCACTGTTGTGCATTTTTTAATGGTTGTGAAAAAATAATTTCTTTAATCCTGAGAAAGTCCAACGAAAAACAATCTTCAGCTCTCAATGGCTGGCAGGTTGGGGCTGGAATACTTAGGGTCACAGTAGGCTAAACCAGGAGGATCTCAAATCCAAACCCAGCCGGGGCAACTTAGCAACTTAGCAAGACTCTGCCTCCAAAAAAAAATTATTTTTGGTACTAAGAATCAAACTCAGGACCTCCTGCTTGCAGGCAGGCACTGCACTGCTGAGCTACATCCCCAGCCCCCAAAATGTTTAAAAGACAAGAGCTGTAGCTCAGAGGGAAAGGCCTGGGTTCCATTCCCCCAGAAAAAACAGTGCAGGCATGTCAGTCATGAAAAGAGCAAGGGATGAACCCGCAGAAAGGAGGCCCGAGTGGTGCTCAGGCCACTCGTGGTCCTGAGCTGGAGCCTTTGGCCTGCAGAGCACCCCTGGGGTCGCTGACGAAGCTCGCTCGGGTTCTGAGAGTCAGATGCAGGGGTCCAACCTGCCCACCTTTCCCGATGGGTGACATCACAGTCACAGAGGACCAGAAACACGCTCGGCCTTCAGGGTGGCTGACGTGACATTGACAGCTGCTCTTAGTCCACGAGGGGGAGGTTTGCTTTGTTTTGCAGTACCAGAGACTGAACCCAGGGTCTTGGCCCTGAGCTACATCCCCAGCCCTTTTTATTTTTTATTTTGAGACAGGGTCTTGCTGAGCACAAAGTTCCCCAGGCTGAGCTTGCACTTGGCACCCTCCTGCCTCAGCCTCCCAGAGTGCTGTGATTACAGGTGTGCACCACCACACCTGGCTCCCTTGAGAGCACTTGAGAAAATCAGACACAGGAAGGCACAAGGGAACCTCGTTTGCTGTCCTAGTTTGCAAACAACTTGAA
The DNA here is from genome assembly GCA_004027595.1 of Dinomys branickii. Taxonomy (NCBI): domain Eukaryota; kingdom Metazoa; phylum Chordata; class Mammalia; order Rodentia; family Dinomyidae; genus Dinomys; species Dinomys branickii. The sequence goes on along the minus strand of PVLD010002784.1, from coordinate 115,974 downwards.
TTGACAGAACTGACAAATAAATGATGCTCTATTTACATAGCAGAGAGCTGCACAGTAGCTATGAGTGTCAACACAGACAAGTACTGAAGCAGAAGTGGGAGGCGATGAGCAGTGCCGGCGAAGGCTGTGAGCTCGCGTGGTTAATTCCAAAGCACCCAAGACCCTGACTGCGGATGCACAGGTACACACAGCTGTGTGCACTGCGGCTTGGGTCAGCACAAAACCCGTGAGTAGAATCACCCCAGTTGCCTGTTGCTAGGTCAGGGAGGAAATCGGGCAGGGATGGGTCACATAGAGGTTTTAATTGTATCTGTGATGGTTCATTCATAAGCTAAGTGTTTCCATACCTATCTGAGCCAGTTGTGGTGGCCCACACTGTAATCTCAGCACTCAGGAGGCTGAGGCAAAAGGATCACTGTGAACTCAAGGCACCCTGAACTCCACAGCCCAGCTTGGATTACATGGCAAGACCCTGTCTATAAATAAATAGATACATAAATAAATAAAACCTATGTGAGTGACCAGGAGAAAACAGAACTATGGCCAGTAGGATAGCGTACCACCGCCAGGTCCCTAACCAATTGTTCATTGCTGCAGGACACACAGCAAAGCCTGTCAGGGGTCTGATACCCATTTACTCGTGTGCTGATTTATTGGGCACTGTATGTGCCCAGTCCCTCCAACAGTAAAAAGGACGCCCCCACATTTTCCAGTTTGTCCTGCAGATAGAGTGACCGTGTGAGCCAGTGTTGGCCAAGGAAGTAGGAGTTACCAAGTGCAGCTGAGAAATGAGAGGCTGGTCACAGAAGTGCACAAGATAGGATGAGATGGCTGGAGCTGCGGCAGCTATCCTGGGACTGAGAGCCACCCCATGGATAGAGCACAGAGGTGGGCAACCTGGGCCATGGGGAACATCATAGAGCCCCTGCACCAGTCTGGACTGCTGCTGTGTGACCTCAGGCCTTCTCTTCTTTATTAATTTGTGTTTGGAGACTTTTTTTTTCAGACAGTCTTGCAATGTATTGCAGCCTGGCCTTGAAGTCACTATGTAGCCCAGGGTGGCCTTGAACTCATGGCAACCCTCCTGTCTCAGCCTCCCAAATGCTGAGATTACAGGTGTGGACTACCATGCCAGGCTCTCCTCCACTTTGAAGCCGCTGTGGTCTGGCTGGTGTCTACCTTATCAAGGCAGCCCTGCATACCCCGCTAGGGCTGATTAGGCGCCCTGCAGTTACCTTCCGGAGTCCCCTGAGGCCCTGACATTCAGGCAGCAGGCAGCCAGGTTCCCGCCTTCCAGTCTGCGCTGGCTCTTTATCTTCCCAGAGCCCAACTTATTTAGCCTTGAAAACCTGTACACTTCTTTCTGCTGGCAAGGAACTCCACAGCAGGATGAGAGAGGAGGAAAAAACGGCCCCGCTCCCTGCAGTGGTGAGAACAGAGCCTCACTCTGGCTCCTGTCAGGCGGAGAACGAACAGCGCGTGCTTTACACAGATCTATGTTCCTCCTCTTTAATGTAGGGACAGCGCAAAAATGAGAAGCTGCTCCCCTCTTCTATTAGTCACAGGTCCTGGTGCAGGGCGCTTGTGAGGCAGGAGAAATGTAATTCCCAGCCTGCTAGATGTCACATCCGCCCAGCTCAAGTCCCCTGAAACTGAAGGAGCTCCAGAGGAGAAAGGAGGTTGAGGGTAGACCGGGGGGGTGGGGGCAGGAACAGCTCCTGAGACACAGGAGGGGTCCTGAGTGGGCTGCACCGAGGTCATCTCACCAAGAATGTTTACAGGGCAAAGTCACGAGGCGATACACCGTGGTTCAAATCAGCAACCATAAGATCACACAGCCGCTTAGCTCACCTGGAGCCAGGAGGGAAGCAGGGCTCACAGCAGGAGCGCCTGGCTGGTGGATCATCGATAGCCTTGGTCTCAGTCTTGATGCGAGGGTGAGGATGGCCCAGCCCTAGTGAGGAAATGGCCTCTTTCTACGGGAAATCCTGAGGGTGGCACCAGCCACAAGCTTCCGCTCAGCCCTTAGCGAAGGGTGTCCATCGGGCCATCATGACTTCACGCTCAGGCTCGCCTTCTTCCAGCCCGCCTCCACTGTGGTTCTGAGCTCCCCACCGCCCACCGTCTTCCCTGAGAGCCCCTTTCTGGCTGTGCACTAGTATTTGTCTAACTTAGCTGCCTACAGCACTTGTACCTAGGAGGTTTTGTTAAGGCAGGAGGATCCCTGCAACCTTGAGGCCAGCCTGGGCTACCTAACAAAACCCTGTCTCAAAAAAAAAAAAAAAAAAAAAGCCACTCCCTTGTGTACAAGGACTCCAGGGACAGCTCAAGCAGGCCAGGGAACCATCAAGACTCAGGGACAGGGCAGTCTGGGACAGCTGCACTCTTAGAATGTTTGTTTTGTGCTGGGAGAAGTAGTGTGTGTGTGTGTGTGTGTGTGTTTGCGTGACGTCTCCTAATACTTAAATTCTGACAGTTAATTTGATAAACATTATGCGTGCTTATGGGGATTTGGTTTGTTGTTGTTTTAATGTCCCCCGAAACCAAGACCCATTGCCCTCAGCTACATTTCCAGCCCTTCTCATTTTTTGAGATCTCACTAAGTCGCTAAATTGTCCAGGCTGCGCTTAAATTTGCAGTCATTATGCTTCACTCTCCCAGTGTGCTGAAATTACACACCTGTGCCACCAAGCCCACTACACTTTCTGAGGATGATGAGGTCATGATTTGAAACTTGGCGGGGAGCCAGGCATGGTAATCCCAGCACTTGGGAGGCTGAGGCAGGAGGATCACTGCAAGTTCGAGAGCAGCCTGTGCTACGTGAGCTCAAGGCCAGCCTGAACTGTACAGCAAGACCCTGTTTTAAAAAGACCAAAAATAAAAACTAAAAAAAATAATAAAACTTGGAAGGGAGCATTCTGATGTCCCTTCAAGATTTTCCAGATGAGTGAGTGTCCTCACACGCCAGCCTCACATCATGGGTTTCCGGGGCCAGCAGGTGGGTGCACAGCCTGGAAGCTGGGGCTTGGTCTCCTCCTGAGGAGGGTCATTCTTCCCTAGAGGCCTTTGTTGGGCCACTCGATGGCTCCAGGGCTGCATTCACAACTCCCCATCTTGGGCGACCTGCACACTCCTGGTGAGAATGCCCCCTACAGTCTTCCTCAGCACCTGCTGCAGGCCAGCATTACCTAGAAGCTAAAATACTAAGTGTTGGCATTACTAGGCATTACATGGTTTCCAGTGCTTACAAGATCCTGCAAGACAGGGGTTCTTTTTTTTGTTTTTTATTTAATTTGTGTTTGAGACAGGCCCTCACTATGTAGCCCAGACTGGCCTCTCACAGTGATTCTCCTGCCTCAGCCTCCAGAGTGCTGGGATGAGGGATGCAGCACCAAAACCACCAAGATGGGCCTCATCGCCACTTTATAGACAGCAAAACTGGGCCAAGTAGGGAAGAGGAGGAAGCACAGGGCCCACAGGCTCACACAAGCTCTGCTAACACAGCGGGAGGGATGCAGGCCCCCACACGGCGAATGTTCTCTTTCCCCGCCTGGCCTGCATTCCCCAGCCCCCCACAACTCCCAACCCCCACCCGGGACTCCCAACCAGCTCCTGCATCCCCACAAAACCTCCACAGCAACACCTCCTGCTTTTTCCATTTCATTAAAAAATAGATCATGAAAATATACATACTGCAGCCCAATCCGCACAGCGGGCTCTGAGGCCACCATACCTTGAGGTCAAGCAGAGCCATCCTGGGTGCCAGGCTGTGCCCTGGGAGATGGTGTCTGGGCCTGGCACCGAGCAGGGCACAGCGGGGTGGCAAGGAAAGGAGTCTAGATGGAGCACAGGGGGACAATAGGAAATGGCCTCCAGACTCAGGGTGCAGGGAGCCCCATGTCCCTCACCTGGAGGCTGACCCTGACCTCCTCAAGTCACCCATGGGTCCCCAGCCTGAGCCACAGCCCATCAGGCATTGATGGCCTTCCAGCGCTCACTGTCTGTGCTGTTGATGCTGCCGGTGTGGCAGGGCATGGAGGCCACGTCGTCCAGGTAGGCCACCCCCGCAGAGTCAAACTGCGTGCTCGCAGCCCCGGCAGCCTCCGGCCCTTCCCGCCGGGCCACAGCATAGGGCTGCGGCAGGTGCATGTCGGGCTCCTCAGTCTCATCCACTTGGCATTTGTAGGAAAAGAGGATCTTGGGCTCCGAGCTGGTGGCAAAAGAGAGGGAGTGAGGGGCGGCGGGGAGACCATAGGTCTCTAGGAATCATGTTCACAGCTGTGCAAAGCCTGGTGCTCGAGTCCAGCAAGCCTGGCCGTGAACCTGGCCTTGCTGGGGCCCTGGGAGCTGGGGTAGGCAGCTCTGGATCAGGAAAACTCTGGAAAGGGAGGCTGGGGCCAAACCCTGCTCCCCGGACTCTCCCTGTCAAGTAGGCCCTCTCTGGTCCTTCAGTGCTCAGGTGGATAGGAAGGGGAGGGGCTACTCCCAGCTTACAAATAGGAGCCTGTGGCTGGGGTTAGAAACCTTGTGTGGGATCCAGTTCAGACCCCATTGTCCCTTCTGCAGCTCCCCAGCTCCACCTAGCGGCCTCTAAACACCCGCCCCTGTCCTACCACACCAGCGGACAAGCCAGCCGGATCCGAGCCTGCTGCGGCCCTGCTGGGCCCTTGCATAACTGCCACTTGCAAGCCCCTTGCCCCACGGTGCACGCACACCCGGCCTAGACCAGCCTGCGGCAGCGCGGGCTAACAACAGGCTGGGTTCCCGTGGATCCTGCTGCGCTGTGCGCACACACTAGGCAGTCAACTCATCCTCTCCACGAAAGTCTAGTGTGTCACTGAGGAATAGGCAGTGCTGCCAGCTACGCTCTTACGCGGCAATGTGTGCCTGTCCTTGCGCACTTGTCCGCAGTACGGATGTGGGTGGGCGATGCATGGTGTAGACACACACAACCGCGCAAGCGTGCGCACACAAGGGACAGTCCCGCCAGTAGCCACAGGGAGGCGCGCGCAGCACTCAAACCCCGGGGCGGTGAGCGAGGCCGGGCGAACTCACCCAAAGAAGCTCCGCAGAAAGGCCACATAGATAAGCGGAGCGAAGAAGCTGAAGTAGAGGAAGGTGGTGGCATCCACGCAGCTGTGCGGACACCGTGATGAATAGTCAGGCTGTGGGTTAGGCCAGCGCAAGGCGGCCCCGGCACACCCCCGACCACGTCCCCGCCCCACGCCTGCGTACCAGAGCCCTTCAATGATGCCGGCGCACAGTAGCGCGCTGCCCAGCCCCTGCAACAGGTTAAGCAGCGCCAGAATTCCTGCGTACACGTAGAAGCTCCTCCGTGCTGTGGGTAGGGGCCGCCTGAGGGTCCGCCGAACCGGCCAGGCTCTGCCGCACACCCCCGCACCTCCAAGCCCCATATCCCACACACCCCCACAGCCCCGCACCTCCAAGCCCCATATCCCGCACCCCCCCGGGGGGTCAGCTCACAGGGCAGGGAGATACGCTCCTTCAGCGGGGTCTTGGGCAGGACCACCACCAACGAGTAGACCTGCGGAGAGAGGCCAGGGCTGGGGTGTGGGGCCCCGGGGCGGGCCAGCACTGTCCTCCCGTGCCCCCAGTCTGGCCCTGGCCCTCACTAGGAAGAAGAAGCAGGAGCTGATTAGCCAAAAGTGTCGGCCCCCGTGCCCGTAGATGTTGAAGTCCTTGGCAGACAGGTGGGCGTCAGGGTACAGGATCTCCAGGGTGCCCTGCGGGGGAAAGGTCTTCTCTGATGCAGTGTCCCTCCAAGCCTCCATCTCGCCGCACGCACCCAGCCTGCTCCTCGGAGCATCCTGCCCACCGAACCTCAGCACCCAGAACAGGCCCAGCTTGAGCGGAGGCAGCAAAGGGTGAGGTGCAGCCCTGAGCCGCTACACAGCTTTCCCAGGGGTCTGCCCACCTGCGTCTTTCCTACCTGGGTTATAGGTAACTTACAGGTTTAGACCTCCCCCTCCCACACCTGTATGCTCTGGGTCAAAATCTCTAGTGGAGGCCCCAGAACCTGCATGGGGACAGGCACCCAGGTGGACCAATAGTCTGCCAGCTATGCCTGATGAACTTTCCAACCTGGCGCCGGCCTCGTACCTGGGTGACTGAGTAGGCCAGGGACAGCACGGTGGTGATGGCCAACACCCGCTTGATGCTTGACTTGCTCTCCAGGTGACCTGGAAGAGACTCGGCTCAGCCAGGGGTAGACAGCCCAGTGAGGTGTCAGCTCAGCCCGCATTCACAGGAGAGGGACAGGGGACCCCCGTGGCGACGCACCGAAGGCCAGGCCCAGGATGACCACGCTCAGCTCGATGGCCAGGAGGAAGAAGCGGGTAATCTCCCACAGGATCTAGACAGATGGGTGCGGTCAGCCTGGGGTCTGAGCCGGCCTCCCCACCCTCCCTCGAGGGCTGGCCCAGACACACCTTGTCCGCCACTGTTGCAGCACTGGAGGTGCTGACCGTCATGGATACCACAGCCCGGGCAATGCCCACCAGGGCCACCACAAACACCTGGGGGCAGGCAGGGAGTGGGCAGGGGTCAGGGAGCCGAGGCCTGGGAGGGGCGGGCTGCCATGCTCAACCACGCTGCAGGAGCCCTTCTGACCACAAGGAAGGGGGTAACCACAGGAGGCAGGGAGGCTGGCAGTGGCTCCAGCTGGCAAGAGACCCCCACTGCTCTGAGCACACAGCTGCCTCTGCCCGCCCACTTCCTGGCCGGCGTGGCTGATTACCAGGGCTGGAGCCAGACAGGCCGCTTCCCAGCTGTGCCCGGCTACGCCCGCAGAAGCTGGCTCCACCTCTCTGAGCCTCAGTTCCCCTCTACACAGGGTCAAAACCACGCCTGCCGCCTTTGGGTGTTGGGAGCATTGCGCGGTGAGTGTGGTGGAAGTGTGCCCTGGAAACGGCCTGAGCCATTGGGGGCATTTACCAGGCAGAGGGCAACACTGTTACCTGCGCCTACTGGGTAGGGGTCTCCGCCAGTGCTCATGAGGACAGCACATCCGAAGCAGGCCTAACGCACATGACCCAGGAGGGCACAGAGGGGCAAGCCAGTGGCCAGAGTCACAGAGCCACTCGGCTAGGACTCAGAGTCCTCTCCCAACTGTCTCCCAGGCTCTGCAGCCAAAGGTCCCCAAGAGGAAGCGGGCTGGGAATGCAGACTGCCTGCCCTGGGTACGTGCCCATGGATTTGCCTACTCCCCAAAGAGGACATCTGCCTGCATATAGTAGGTGCTTAGTATCTGTTGAATAAATACACAAGAAGATGGTCAGACAGAGAAGAAAGCAGGCCCAGAGTCCCCTAGCCCCTGCCCTCTTAGAGGGGCAGCAACTGCCCAGGGCCTGGACTTCCAGGAATACCTGCAGGGCTCTCAGCCCTCGCCTTCCCCTGCCTGAGCTAGACCCGGGGACCCGGAGCCATTCAGCTCTCAGGCGGTCACATCTAAGCTCACCTAGGCACCCCGGAGCGGAGAAGTCTCCACGAGGTTCTGACATGAAAGGAGGAAGCCGGGCAGCTGCACCTGGGGAGCCCACTCCTGGAGGCACCTTCCCAACCACAGCCCTGGACTTTGTCTGATGCACTGGCTTTCCCTATGGCAGGAAGTCTGCCCCAGTTCTCCCAGGATAGACGGAGGAACAGACAGACAGATGATGGGAGACACCGCTGCAAAGTTTTCTTGCCCAGCATCCCTCCTCTTCCCCTGCCCTCTCGAACTGTTCCCCAGTTTTCTCTGGGGACACCTGCCTCACTTGGTCTCCTCGGTCTGGCTGAGCTGAGTCCCCCTTCCGCTCCACAAGGAACTCCAGGGAAGTGGGGCTCTGGAGGAGACCAGTGCTGAGGGCTCGTGGCTGTCTTTGTCTCCACACGGGGGCGCTCACTGAGCTCAGGCCAGAGGAAGAAAGCGAGCGAGCCCGGCCCGAGCTGGGCCCGCACCACTCGGGCAGTTACTTCCCCTTTCGGTCTCAGGCCGCTGGAGTGGAGTGGACTCACCAGGATGTAGAACGTGATGAAAATGGGGCTAGAGGTGAGGCGGATCTTGGCCCGGGCAAACGGGAGCTTCCAGAGCAGGAAAACGAAGAAGAGCACGTTGGGGATGAGCAGCAGGAGGTCCCAGTACCGGACCCTGAGGACCGCACAAAGTGGGCTCACCGGCGAGTCCCAGCCGCCCCTGCCCCTCAACCAGCCAGCATGCCCAGGCCATGCGGCGCAGCCACCGCCCTCACCTGGAGGCACCGATGTCCTCGTACAGCAGCAGCAGGCAGCGGTGCGGCAGGCTAATGTTCTGCGCCCGGGGCGGGGGCACAGGTGTGCTCCTGTTGGCCCACATCGCCCACTCGGGGGTGTCCATCCCACCGGGAGCCGGCCCTGGGGTGTCAAGCCCCGTGGTTAGCAGCTTCTGGGTCTTGAGACCCTGGGCCAAAGCAGGCCAGATAGCACTGGTGAACTGGTCCCTGCCCGCAGGGGCCCAACTCTGGTGCAAGGCCAGGTGGGGGTTCCCAGCTGTGGGCAGGGGCTCTGTCCGTGTTGGGCTCCATTGCATGTGCCTCAAGTGACACACGCCACCCCCCCATCTGAGCATCCTCAAGTGCCAGGCACAGCAACACCAGCTACTCAGCAGCACCCTGTCTCACCCTGGTCGGTGCCAAGGGGCAAGGGACACACAGGTGGTGGCAGAGAGGTCCAGAGCACTGGCTGTGGCTTTAGATCCCAGAGCTGCCCCTGACTTCCTAGCCACTCTGTGCCTCAGTGTCCCAGTCTGCTGCACCATGCAGAACTGGCCACAAGCCCCCCGCAGCCCCTTGAGGCCACACCGCAGCTAAGGACCGGGCGGTGATCGCCACCCATGGGATTTGGGGCTGGGTCAGAGGGATACATGTGAGATCTCTGAGTGGAGATGGGTGTGGGGGAATAGAGGCACCGCCTGGGACACAGGAGCTGTCACATGCCAGGTGTGCTCTGGGCACAAAAATCCTAGAGTCCAGCCTGGGGACAGGAGAGCCATGGCCTGGGGCCCTAAGGGCCACTCTGGGGTTAGGGAATGGGGTGCAGTAACTGGAAGACTGGGACACGGACTCGCAGGTCAAGGGACACTCAGGGGAAAGGAGCACGGACCTGGCAAGTGTCCTTAGTCCAGGGCCTGGTGAGGGCTGGGGATACAGTTCAGCAGCACAGCGTCTGCCTGGCAAGCGCAAGGTCTTGAGTTCCATTTCCGGGACCAAAAAAAAGGGCACAGTGAGCCAGGCCAAGACCTGGTGGACATGGACGTCTGCGATGTTGGCTTAACACAGTGGCAGGATGACCTTGTCTCCAGTTCTACAGCACAGCCACCCAGGAAACAGCAGCGCATTCCCCAAACTGGCCACTAGGTGGCAGACAAGAGAAGACTGCAGCCCTAGACAGGCGCAGCAGAGAGCCAGGCCTGGCTGCAGTGGGATCCCTAAGGACCACAGGTTTTCCCACTGGGGACAGGCACAGGGCAGCAGGTATGCAGGCTGCTCACTACATGGAAGCCCCTAGGACAGCACCTAGGATTCTTACATTGCAGGTATACTCGGGAATATTTCTGCGGTACCGGGGGTTGACCCCAGGACCTTTATATCCCAGGCCTTATCCTTTCAGAGAGGGTCCCCTTGAGTGGTTTATTCCTGGTTGGGCTTGAACTTGCGATCCTCCTTCCTCAGCCTCCAGATGTGAAGTGCTTGCCACCATTCCCAGCTTCGGCAAATTTTGGAAAGGAAATATGCTGTCTTAGTGACAAGTCAAGGCCTCACTGAAGCATGATCTGCACCGCTTGTATGTCAACTGGGGGAGGGGACACAGGGACATCCTCTCCATGCGTCTGAGCCATGACATGCCAGCGCCAGCCCTGGCAGGAAGGAAGGTAAAGAGAAGGCAGACCTACTCAGGTGGACTGACTTCACCATCCCCTCAGCAGCGGAACAGTGGGGCTTTCCCCAGCTTCTGCAGCTGGCTGTGGTCACGTGGCTCTGTTCTGTACAACTGGACACGAGCAGAGTGAGGTTTGCCACTTTCAGCTAGAATGTCTATGTGATGGTGGGAGCAAGAGCAGCCACATTAGACCACAAGACCAGAAATCTGTATTGAGGATAATCAATCAATGAGAAGGAGCTGCATGAGGTCCCTCCATGTGTGTCCTGTGTTGCTTGCACAGACTGCCAGGCAGCAGACAAGAGTCATCTAGTCTTCTTACACTGGCCTTGTTTCAGGAGCTACACTTGAATCTCCAGGATTATAAAGCCACTGCTTTGGAGTGGGTGGTCAGACAGGTAACACTGGAACAGAGATCTAAGTCACTGAGAAGGACCCAGCCAGGGGGAAAAGCTGAACAAAGAACATTCTGGGGAGAGACCAGCGAATGCAGAATGGGAGAAAGTAGACCTTGAGGAGATAGGGTAACAGTGTCCCGAGGGGGCACGGTGGCTTGAACCGGCGGGGGAAGCAGGACAGAGCAGAGGGCCAGCCAGTAGGAAGACCCCACTTTTCCCAGGGACACGCCAGCTTCCCTTTGTCTGTGAGGCAGGTAAGGCTGGTGCTGCCTCTTCAAACCAGAGATGTGCATATGACCTAAGCCTGGCCAATCAGGACACACCATCACCCTGACCAATGAGAATCTGCCCTGAGACTTTGGTTTTCATCAACAGGAAACAGACACTGTACTCTGTTCCTGCTAAGATGTGAGACACACACCACTTTAGTCCCCTGGTTGGGAACCCCCTTGAGAGTAAAGCCAACAAAGAGGTACACTGCGCTGAGACAGATGGAGACAGGCTGTGAAGAGCTCAGTTGAGCCTCAGGACATAGCCACACTTGACACCAGCCCTACCTCTTGGCCTTTTCCCACAAAATCCCACAAATCCCCATTTCTCTGAAAGCTTCCAGCTTCCTAGGATATGCAGTGAGCCAACATGGGCACTTCTGTCCTTGCCAAGTGTTTGCTGAGTGACCTTGGGTGAATCACTGCCCTGCTTGAGTGTCATGGGAATGGTAACACCTACCTATCAAGGTCACTATCAGGATCAAAGAAAACCAGTTAAGTCAGTGTCTATACCAGCAACACACACTCAGGATAACTGCTGCTTTTTTTTTTTTTACCAGGGGAGGGGCTTGGGAGAAAGAGAAAAAGGTCTATTCCTGGGTCCAGATGCTGTGGGGTGAAGGCAGGAGGGTGTTGTGTCCTCCACCTGCACCAACCTCCTGTATCTTGACCTCCAGTATAAGGCAGGACCAGCCAATAATCCCAGCACTGGGAAGGCCGAAGCAGGAGGGTCACTTCAGTTGTAAACAGACCACCCCTTTTGACCTGTAAATTAGATCTTTCCCTATGAATGGGACATTATCCTTCTATGGGTGGGCCATCCTTTTCCCATAAGCCAAGGCCCCAGAGAAATTTCCTACAGACTCAAATTCTATTTTCCACCCTCTCAAGAATAACAGAAGCTGGATATGGTGGTGCACGCCTGTAATCCCAGCACCTGGTAATTCCAGCATTCAGGAAGCTGAGGCAATAGGACTGCTGTGAGCTCAAGGCCAGACTGAACTGCAGAGTGAGACACACACCCCCACCCCGTCTCAAAAAGACAAAACAGACAATGAATAACAAATATTCCCAGCTCCAGAAAATACTGTAATGTGCCTCTTTCTCTTTGTGTGCTTCCCCAGGCACAAAGAGCAGAACTTCCGTTCCTATGTCTTTTAAATTCCTGCCTAATAAATCCCTTTATGCCTCTTTAAAAAAAATATATGAGCTTGGTGTGGTGGTGCATACCTGTAATCCCAGAACCCTATAATTTCTGCATTCAGAAGGCTGAGGCAGGAGGACTGCTGTGAGTTGAAGGACTGCCTGGACTACAGAGCAAAACCCTGTGTCAAAAAATCAACAATAATGACATACACTTCCTATGGGCAGGATCAGTGTGAGATGCTTTATACCTGATGACTCTCTTGACACTGTCTAGGCTCTAAATCAGAGGGATGGATTTGTCCCCCAACAAAGAGGAGGAAGGGGAGGCACACAAAGGTCCTGGCCTTCTCTGCCTAGACTGTTAGTGGGCCCAGGAGTCCACACTGCCTTCCCCCCGCCTGCAGCTCTGGGGCCTTCCCTGTGAGCTCCTGGCCTTGGGGACAGATGTCCCAGCGGTGGTAAGAGGAGAGGGGTTGGTGGCTCAGGAGAAAAGGGAAGGAAGCTGGGAGAGGAACACACCAACAGCCACACAGGACGGTGCATTTGCAGTGGAGGAGCCGGGACAGCAAGTCCCCTGCGGCAACCGCAGGCCTCGCAAGTGACCAGAGGAAGTGGGAGGGATGGCTCCTTGCCCCTGGGGAAAGAGTGTCCTTCATCTTCACATTGCCCACCCGGGCACTGCAGACCCTCCCGGCGCGGGCCTTGCCCTCTGCACCCATCTGTCCTGCCTGGAGCACAGGGTGAGCAGAAGCAAAGCCCAGTAGCGTCCCCAACTCTTCCCTCTGCTCCAGGGATACAGAGCTTTCAAACCCTGTACCCCAACTACCGGACAGAGGCCAAGGCTGCTGCCCCTCCCTGTGATCCCCCAGCCTTGGGAACAGGAGGGCAAACACTGTCCTAGAGGGGAGGACCCGGACACCCCAGGCAGGAGCCACCAGGAAGAAAGTGAGGCCCTGTGAGGCTGGACAGGCCCTGCCGGCAGCTCCGCGACCCTTCCTTCCACTCCGGCGCGGTGGTGCAAGCTGTCCCCTGCTGGGGCTCCTCATCCAGGCCCAGCTCTCGTCACCACTGCTCCTCCTGGGTGACACCCCGGCCAGCCCACCTGTTTCTCCAGTCCGCCCTGGAGCTGTTTACCGTCTGTCTCCGGCGCCTCCTGACCCGGCTCGTGACCCAGTTCCCTAGTACAGCGCTGGCAAAGTGGGTGCTCAGCCCGCAGGACCAGGGGACAGGCGGACAGGGGACAAGTGGTCCTTGCTCGCGCAAACCCCTAGATCAGCTCAGGCCCCTCTGGGCAGCAGCAGGACCCGGGCACTCCAGGGTCAGGGTCAGGGTCAGCTCCAGGCGGGCTGGCACCCATGGCGCGCAGGGGGACCCGAGGTCCCTCCAGCAAGTGCCCCTGTCACGGCCCGGGCCACAGTCCCCACCCCGGCCTCCATGTCCCCAGGCCCTGCGGATGCTCGGCATCCCTGCCCTCTTTCCGCGGGTCCCCGGGGCCGCTCGGAAGCGTCCCCAAGGCTTCGCCCGAGGAAGTGGGAAGGGGCATGTGTGGGAAAGACGCGGGGAGGCGGTGGGCGAACCACCGCGGCCGGCCGGGTCGAGGGTCGCCTCCTCCTTACCTGGGAGCCGGCGCGCTCAGCCCGGCCCCCGAATGGACCGGGGCCGCGGAGACTGCGCAGGCCGCAGGTCTCTACCTCTGGCCGGGTCAGCAGCAGGGGCGGGGAGCGTCGCGCAAGAGTTGCGGAGGCGGGTTGCGCGAAAAGGGGAGGGGACAGGGTCAGTGAGACGTGGCCAGCGCGCGGGGTCCGCCAATCCCGAGTAGACCGTGCCGCCCTCCTTTCCAGCAGCGGCGACCCCTCAGGCTGCACCGTCTTTTTCGTCCAACCAAAAGCAAGAAAATAACCACAGTCCCTGCTGGCATTACTTAGGACCGCTCCCCCGGCCGGTGGTAGCTTATAGAAATGAGTCTCCGCCGAAAAGGTCGGAAGAGACCAATCAGAGCTCCAAGAGGCGGAGCGTCCCGCTGACGTTTTAAAGAAACAGCGCGGGTACGCGCAGCCGCGGGGTTTTTCACCCGGAAAGTAGTCCGGGTCGCGGATTCGCTCACAGAGGGAGCCCTACTCTGCCACTTGGGTCTTCCAGCCGCGGGCAGCTGTCTGCAGCCGCGAGCGCGGCCGCCGGCGCTCCGCCTCCAGCCAGGACTTCGGCGGGCCGTCCGGGGCGGGGCGTCCGGGGACTGCCCCGGCGCGCCGGCAGGGCGACCTCGGGTCACCTGGGCTAAGGTGGGTGGCCTGCCCTCCGCATGCAGTGCTTGGCCGCGTTGATGGGGCGCCGCAGTGACAGCCACTCACTCCAGCCTTGCACTAGGAGTCGCGTTTTACAGGGAGGAATCTGAGGCTCCGAGGGGTTAAATAACACAGCTAGGAAGTGACCCAGCCCCTCCCCCAGCTGAGACTGCAGTTTCTCGGGCCCCTTCCTCCTGAAAGCCTTCCAGGATTGCCCCTGTCTCTGCGTCCTGCCTCTGCCCGCCTCCTCATCCTCCAGCTCAGTACCCGTTTCTGTCCCCGGGTCTCCGCATCTGTGGGTCCCTGTCAGACCTTCGAGGCCTCCTCCAAGTGAACTTCCAGACACCCTCTCTGGGGCTGCCGGCAGCCTCCCTGCCCTGACCCTCCCAGACACCTGCCTCCTCCTCAGGGCAGCCGGGCCTGTCAGTGGCACCAGGGCAGAGCCCTAGGCCGGCTCAGTGCCCGGCGCAGAGCGCAGGTGCTCGGTTAGGAGGTCACCCAGGGCAGGCAACGGGACCGCACAGCGGGCTGGCGGGAGGGCACCCTCTTCCATCTCAGTCCTCAGGCTTGGGGGTCCGTCAAGGGAGACCAGAGCGACCATCGGGACTTGGTACTTCCCAGGCTTCACAGGGCCGGAGCTCGTCTGGGATGCAGTCTGTGCTACTTTCGTGTTTGCCGGAGAGTGGCTGAGCTTGCTGTTGAGGTCACTGATGACCGAGGCCCAGGGGGCCACAGTCAGCAGAGGCCTGAGCACCTGCCAAGTCCACACCTGCTGCCGGCCTGTACCAAGCAAAATAAAACGAGTCTCTACGCAGCTTCTAGCCTGCAAGGGGCAGGAAACCAACCCCTACCAGGTGCAAGGAAGGAGAGTGTCTGTGACCAGGCTTGATGATCACCTTTCTTCTTAGACATCTTAAGAATACAGTCTTCTGAGCTGGGCGTGGTGACACACGCCTCTAATCCCAGCACTGGGGAGGCTGAGGCAGCAAGATAGCTGCGAGTCTGAGGCCAGTCTCAACTACATAGGGAGACCCTTTTTCTCGAGAATGTGCTTTCTTTGTCATACGCGAGCGTACGTATACAGACACACAGTACAGGCTTCCGGTTGGGAAGAGGTCTGAGGGCAGAGAGAGTGTGGCATCCACGAAGTTCAATAAATGGTACTTTGATAAAGATCTGACTCTTGAGGTCCTATACCTGCAGACCCCAAGCACGAGGGTAGCACCCTCTCCACGGATGACAGACATGTTTCGGTTGCTGTAGAATGGCGCCCCCTCATGACAGAGAGGAGGATAGCAATCCCAAATGCTAGAGGCCAGGTAGAAAGCCAGGTGGGGTCAATCTGTAGGACCCTCAGTTCAATCTCTATAGGACCAGGAAGGCTGTGTCACAGGGAGGGACACACTCAGCAGCCGGCAGGAGGACCACACTGGTTCCTTGGTCTCCAGGGTGAGAATATTCATAAGTGATTTCAAAGTCGAGGGAAGGCCCCCAAACACCAACATCATTACTCAGCACCCCAGCAAAATAGTCTCACTAAGTTGATAAGTGGCTGGGTAGGGCTTGAATCTGGGACCTTCTTGCCTCAGCTCTTTTTTATGAAACATCCTCGCTCAGCACAACTCACAGTTGAACCTCAGGTGTGACGTCCTGCACAATCCAGACAGCTTGGGTATTTACGAGTTTTGGGCCCGGCGTGGTGGCACACGCCTGTAATCCCAAAACTCTGGAGGCTGAGGCAGGAGGATCGCTTCGAGTTCAAGGCCAGCATGGGCTACAAAGTTCAAGGCCAGCCTGAACTGCACAGTGAGACCCTGTCTCAAAAACACAAAAAAAACCCTGGGAGAAGTTGGGACTGCTCACGAGGCAGAAGTGCTCAGAAAACTGGGTTTCGGTTGCCTGGTCGTCAGAGGGCCAGATCCTAGCTAATGTCACACAGTGAGGTAGTGACCTGGTTCTCATCCCCGCCCCCAACATTGCTAGCTCCTGTACCTCAGAGCAAGAGCAGAAGTAAGGCCCCGGCACGCGAGGCGTGGGTGTGGCTACAGCCCTGTGGGCGAGGCATACCTCCAGCCCGCCCCTACACGCCCCCTCCCGCCTGACGCAAATCGACGCCGACGTCATGGCGTCGCGTCCTTCCCGGAGTTTCGCGGGCTCGCTCGGGTCACGTGGGCCGCTTTTCGCGGGAAAACTGCTTGTTGCGGGAGCGGAGCGGAGCGTGGCGCTGTGATGGCGGTGAGCGAGCGGGCTGGGCCCGCTGGGCGTGAACTGGGCCGGGCGCGGGGGCTGCGAGCGCCTGGGTCGTTGGCGTGGATCGGCGTGGGGTTTTCCCGGCGCCAGGATGCGCCCGGCCTCTTCTCTCCCCTGTACCCCGCGGTCACTCCGTCTCGCCCCGGCCTGGGCGCCATCTGCTCTCCTGGCTGAATCCCGCGGCGTCCCCAACTCATCCTGTGATTTTTTTTCCTTGCCCTTTGGTTTTGTTTAGGGCCGGGTCGCCTCACCAACCTGTGGATTCCAGGCACCCTACGTTTTGGTGGCGCTCGGGGTACCTAGCACAGGATGGATGCTTAGGTAGTCGAGTGCCCGCCGAAGGGGGAGAGGTGAACGGTGCACAGGTCGAGAAACCACCTGGCCTCAGTGTTTTTTCATGAGCAAGATGCAGGGACCTGTGGGTAACTGGAGCGAGAGGAAATGATACCTATGTGTAGCAAACCCACGGGCTCAGCTCAGAGCCATTGCAAACCGGGAGGGAGTGACAGGCGTGAAGATCTTTAAACTGGAGAAGTTTGCTGCTTCTGGGGACACAGTTGCCGCAGGTAGCAGGAAAGGTCCTTGCAGCTAAAAAGGAAGTGAAATAAGTTCACCTCCTCCTAGATGTTTGACAAATGCCGCTTCTCTTGCAGGAATCTTCTGAATCCAGTCCTGCCCCGCGGCAGCGAGGCAATGATCCCCTCACGTCCAGCCCCGGGCGAAGCTCACGGCGCACGGATGCCCTGACCTCCAGCCCTGGTCGGGACCTTCCTCCTTTTGAGGATGAGTCTGAGGGTTTGCTAGGCACAGAGGGGCCCATGGAAGAAGAGGAGGATGGAGAAGAGCTGATTGGAGATGGCATGGAGAGGTATTTTTGCTGGATTCCTTTGCAGAAGTGTTGTGTGCCTGCCTGGTGGCCCAGCCAGGGTGCTGGGGAGATGAAACTGATGACATTCTTGTGCGTGTGGCTTGGCCCAGAATTTGCTCCATGAGCCACAGTGCAGATCTGTTTAACTTGTTGTGTGTAAGTGGGAAAGACCAGACCCTAAAGACTGAGTGAGCCCTGACCTTGTATTTGCATCCCAGGGGACCCAGAGGTCTCCTGGTGAGCCATGACAGGAGGTGCCAACTGAGAAAGATAGGAAGCAGCTAGCAGTGCTGACTTTTCAAAGAAAGGTTGCATGGGAATGGGTCAGGTGAGTCAAGATTGAACCTCTGTTGTTTTATTGAAAGGAACAGTTAATGCTTAATTGTTTGATCAATTTTGCATGCTTATGTTTGGAAATCTGAACAGCTTTTTTTTTTTGGTACCGGGAATTGAACTCAGGGCCTCTCTGCAAGGCAGGCACAACACCGCAGCCCTGAACAACTACTTTGTTGTTTTTTGTTGTTGGGGTTTTTTTTGTTTCGTTTTCATTTTTTTTTTGTACCAGGAATCGAACTCAAGATTTCAGGCTTGCCAGGCAAGTGCTTATGGTGCTGCGCTATTTCCCTGCCCCTGGGTTTTTGTTGTGTTGTGTTTTGATTTTGCAGTTCAGGCTGGTCTTGAACTCAACATGTATCCCAGGCTGGTCCTAAACAATTAGCAATCCTCCCGCCTCCGCCTCCCAAATGCTGGGATTGCAGGCATGTTCTACCACACCTGACCTTGCATTTTTTTATTATTATTCTTATTTTTTTATTTTCTTTTAAAAAAGGATTGAGATTCTGTCAGCAAACATTTATTGTATCTAACTTATACCACAATATGTGTTAGAAATGTTTGTGAACATATATTAAAGGTCATAGAACCATAATGCTGGGATGCAGTGCAGTAAGCTTTGCCAATGAGCGAGGTTAGATTTCTGTTTTGAAGCTTCTGTGGCCTGCCCTGGAGGCTCCAGGCGTGGTCATGCCTCGGGGCTCCTGAGCCTTGGGGAGCAGTCCCGGTTCCTGGGTAGATGTTTGGGGACTGACTGCATCCATCTGGGGCTTTGTCAGGGACTACCGTGCCATCCCTGAGTTGGATACCTATGAGGCTGAAGGGCTGGCCCTGGATGATGAGGACGTGGAGGAGCTGACAGCTAGTCAGAGGGAGGCGGCTGAGAGGGTCATGCGACAACGCGACCGAGAAGCTGGCCGGGGCCTGGGCCGCATGCGCCGGGGGCTCCTATATGGTAAGTCTGGCCTTGTGAAATGCTGGAGGGAGTCCAGGGAGGCCTGGAGCATGCCAGCAGAGGCTTCATCCCAGCTGTCCCTCGCCCACACCCCAGACAGCGATGAGGAGGATGAGGAACGCCCCAGCCGCAAGCGCCGCCAGGTGGAACGGGCTACAGAGGTGGGGGAGGAGGACGAGGAGATGATCGAGAGCATCGAGAACCTGGAAGACCTCAAGGGCCACTCTGTGCGTGAGTGGGTAAGCATGGCGGGCCCCCGGCTGGAGATCCACCACCGTTTCAAGAACTTCCTGCGCACCCACGTGGACAGCCATGGCCACAACGTCTTCAAGGAGCGTATCAGCGACATGTGCAAAGGTGTGTCCCTGTCCCTGTCATGTTAATTAGGCCTGTGCTCTACCGTCCAGCTACACTCCCAATTCCTTGGATTGCCACTTTGATCAGGAAGGAGCAACACTAGCCAGACTATAATCCTAGGTAGTTGGGAAGCTGAGGTAGGAGGATCTCTCAAGTTCTAGCCACGCCTGGTCAACTTAGTAACTGATGGAGACCCTGTGCCAAAAGAAGTAGCAGTACTTTTCTAAGAGTATTGCTTTAAAGGGTGGTAGGAGTTGGCTTTAAAGGGACCAAACTGATCTTGTGTCCTGCAGTTGCTTCTCCCTTTTCTCTCCTGTGTGGCCGGCCTTGTCCATAGGTTTTCTGTCGGAGCCTTGCGGCCTTCTAGAATTGTAGCCCTACAGACCCTCTGTTCCCATCTTGCTAGCAACCCCTCAAGCAGCGTTCCACACTGGGACACACGCACTGACAAAAGGGCAAGTGGACGACCCCTGGGTCATGTCACTTACCTAAGTTGCAGAGCTAAGGTGTGACAGTACAGGCTGGGTGTTCAGGTTCAGTCGCCATTTGGCTTGGTCAGCCTTGCTTGTGTGGGCGCCATAGTGATGGGGAGACCCCTCTGTGGGCTAGCACAGCCCCTACCAAGCCTCCTCCTTTCTCCCTAGAGAACCGTGAGAGCCTGGTGGTGAACTATGAGGACCTGGCGGCCCGCGAGCACGTTCTGGCCTACTTCCTGCCTGAGGCACCGGCTGAACTGCTGCAGATCTTTGACGAGGCCGCCCTGGAAGTGGTGCTGGCCATGTACCCAAAGTATGACCGCATTTCCAGCCACATCCACGTCCGCATCTCCCACCTGCCCCTGGTGGAGGAGCTGCGTTCGCTGAGGTAAGCGGAAGAGCAGGGGCCAGAACAGGGTGCACAGGGAGGCCAAGCAGGGGGAGGAGTAGGTCCTTGGGATCCAGTCAGGTGCTGATGGTCCAGCTCCCCCCAGGCAACTGCACCTGAACCAGCTGATCCGCACGAGTGGCGTGGTGACCAGCTGCACGGGCGTTCTGCCACAGCTCAGCATGGTCAAGTACAACTGCAACAAGTGCAGCTTCGTGCTCGGGCCTTTCTGCCAGTCCCAGAACCAGGAGGTGAAGCCCGGCTCCTGCCCCGAGTGTCAGTCTGTGGGGCCCTTCGAAGTCAACATGGAGGAGGTGAGAGTATACGGTCCTGCTGCCCGAGTCCGTCCTGTCTTGGGTCCCCTCTTGCTGGCTCAGGGTGCCGCTGCAGATAGGCTTGCACGCGGGTTTCAAGGTTCAAGCCAGTATTCAGAAATCAGGCAGTCGTGTCCAAAACATTCAACTACATATGGCTTTTCTTAAAACATAGGCGAACAGGGTCCTATTGTTTTCTGGCCACCTCTTCGGGGCCCTAGCTTTCCATCTGTCTTGCTTAGAGATGATTTTGAGTCAGAGTCTTCCTGAGTTACCCAGGTTGGCCTAGAACTTGCTGTCTTTCTGCCTCAACCCCTGGAGCTGCTGTGGTGACAGGTGTGCTGGCCTGGCTTTGAGGTCTTATGCACAGCACCATGTTTTTGTCCTTGGATGTCCTGGTGTAACCCTGAGGTACTCACCCCTTGTGCAGTTCTGAGGGTCATTTCAGCTGGAGCTGCCTTGACAGAAAGCGCCGAGGAGATGCCAGTTGGCTCGGGTGATGCATCTCTGCAAGGCTGGACTTAACGGAGCTGCGTCTCCTCACAGAGCCTTCTCCTCCCTGGTCACTGGGCTCTGCTCAGTCTGTGCAGGCCTTGTTTCTACCTATGTCACGGGGTGGATTTGGCTCTCCTCCTAGGGAGCTGGTGCAGTGACTCTTGGGAAGATAAGCAAGCAGAGTAAAATGCACAGGGCCATGGCTGGGCGTGTGTGACAGGACTTAGAGTTACTCCCTGTGAGGCAGGTGCCCCTGTCACCTCTGCTTGGTGTCTGGAGAGGGGACTGACTGCAGCCCAGCTGTGGAGCATCCTATGCTTAAGGCCCAGGGCTTTGGATGCAAATTGTAGACTTTAAAGCTGTCATCAGTGTCAGCCAGCGTTCTACTCCTGTAAAATGCCTGAGCGAATCAGTTTACAAGGAGGAAAGGTTTGCTCTGGCTAAGTTTTGGGTCTTGCTCCATGGTTGGCTGGGCCTGGCAGGGAACATGCCATAGAACAGGGACACCGGGGGGAGATTTAGTAGACTGTTGTCCCCAGTCCCCTACAAGGGCTCACCCCACTGACCCAGGACCTGCCAGGAGTGCCATGGGCTGGGGGCGGGTCCTTCAGCACATGGGCCATGGGCACACTGTTACCTAGCTGTACCTTGCCACCTCCTTTCTGGCAGTGAGCAGAACAGTAGACACTGATCCTTAGGGCACAGCACAGGCACAGAGTGTAACTTCTCTTTGGTAGGCGTTGCTTTAGGCACTTTATTTGTGCACCTGACCTGATCTCCTCCCCACAGCTTGCGGTCACAGTATTAGCATCCTTATTCTGCAGGAAAGGGGCAGAGGAAGTCCCCTGCCCAGTTCACAGGGCTCCATATGCAGCCAGCGTTTGAACCCAGGTGCCCTGGCTCTGGCATCCACACTCGCATAGCTGAGCTGTGCCACAGAAACAGGTGCTTGAGTCTGGTGTCCCGAGCCCTGGTGGCAGACCTGGGGACTGCCCATCACCATGCTGTGGCGCAGTGGGCTCGTTCCTTGCCGTCTTGGCTCTCGGTTTCCTAGTTAGGAGGCAGGAATAGTAACACTGCTTCTCCTCCCTCCTGTGGACCGAAGTCAAGGTCAGTAATGGGGTAAGGCGGTTCCTGGAAGAGAGCAAGGCCTGTGCCATGCAGGGCAGGGCCCCTTGACATCCTCCTTGTCCCACAGACCGTCTATCAGAACTACCAGCGCATCCGGATCCAAGAGAGTCCAGGCAAAGTGGCAGCCGGCCGGTTGCCCCGCTCCAAGGACGCCATCCTCCTTGCCGACTTGGTGGACAGCTGCAAGCCAGGAGACGAGATTGTAAGTGGCCGGGGGGCTGGGAGGGAGCCAAGTGTGGAGGAACTGGTGTAAGTGCTGTGGCCTTTGGGGTTCCCGTGGTTATGGTGACCAGGAGACTGATTGAGGTCAGTTCTTGAACCATTGGGGCAAAGGCCTCTTCCCCACGGTGGGCCGGCTGATTGGAGCAGCAGGCTCCTGTGTGCGTCAACCTCCTGCTGCTGTGGTGATCAGTGGAAAGGGAAAAGATGTGTTCTGGCTGGCAGTTTCAGGGGTTTCTGCCCTGGGTACTTAACCCTGTTATTTTGGGCCTGTCCTGTGACCCTTCCTGTCCTCCTCCTCCTAGGAGCTGACTGGCATCTACCACAACAACTATGATGGCTCCCTCAACACTGCCAATGGCTTCCCCGTCTTCGCCACAGTTATCCTGGCCAACCACGTGGCCAAGAAGGACAACAAAGTGGCCGTCGGGGAGCTGACTGACGAGGATGTGAAGATGATTACCAGCCTCTCCAAGGACCAGCAGATCGGGGAGAAGGCAGGTGGAGGGGGACTCCAGGTGCCCCTGGAGCCTCCCCAGGAACCCAGATTCCCAGTGTGGAGCACGGTCCCTGTGGCTTGGAGGAGCCCCCTGTGCAGGGAAGGGTGTCATGGCCTGTCCTCCAGGAGAACGTAGTCTGGCCCAAACCTTGGCTTGCTTCTCCCTGAATGGCGGGAAACCGGGCTGATTAAGTAGCTTTGGTGAGGTAACATAGACACCACTGTTGTTCCCTGGCCACCTGGGCTGGTGGATGAGCATGTTGCTCTGGCCCGCGTGTCCCAGGCCCCACAGGAGGCCACCTGGACCCAGCATCTGCTCTAGGGGAGGGACTGAGCTTGTGGAGTCCACCCCACTCGGCAAGCAGGGCACTGGTGTTGCCCTGTCCTGGCGGGGAATGTGACTTTGTCCTGCCAGCAGAAAGGATCTGGGCCCGGGCAGGTGGGGGCCCAGCAACCCTGGCACAGCCCAGGAGTGGTGGGGAGTGGAAGAGGCACATGGAGGACTCTGCCTGCCTTTCCCAGAAAGAGCAAGGATTAATGGGGGTCACTGTGCTTACCTTTTTTTGTGGTACTGGGGATTGAACTTGGCCTTGTGAATGCGAGGCAAGCACTCTTAACACTGAGCCACATCCCCAGCCTGGATCACTGCTCTGACTGCACCTGGTGGATCCGGTTGGCCCTGTTCAGCTGATTTTTACAGAACAGTTGGAGCCTAGAGCAGTGATGGCGAACCTTTTAGAGCTTTCAGTGACACAGCTTACTGTGGCACGAGTGCTATAGATTCACCACTTTCTTACAGTGTCGGTTTTGGCTGTGCCTGTTTCTCAGATGAGTAAGTTGAGGCAGAATGGATCCCCTATGTTCCCATGGTCACATGCAAGGTGCAGCTGGCTTGAGTGTGTGCTCCTAGGGGCTATTACCTCCCTGTTGCTGTAACCAAATAGCTGGGATACACAACTCACAGGAAGAAGGGCTTGTTTTGGCACATGGTTTTCAGGGGTTTCTAAAAGTCCAAGGCCAGCCAGTTGCATCGCCTTGTGCCCATGCAAGGTGGAACTTGGCGGCAGGTGGTGGAGGCAGCCGCCCCCCTTGTGAGAGAGACATGGAAGGGGACCGGGAATGGAGTCTGCCTTCAGCGTCGTGCCCACAGGTGCCCTCGTCCTCCACCCCTTAGCCCACTCAGCTGTGACCTCCTCGGTGGGTTTGTCCACTGAGACCTGTCACCTGTCAGGGCCACCTGTGCGTACCGCTGTGCAGAGCCTGAGCTTTTGGGGCCACTGCAGATTCAGAATCCACATCCAGGTACAATGGTCTGTGAGTTTGCCTTGCTAACATTGAGTTCTGTAGGGTGCTCAGCACAGCATGGCACTGGCCCAGGTTTAAAATTTTTTTGTTATAGGGTACTTTTTATTTCTTTACTTTTGCAGTACTAGGGATTAAACCCACTGGAGCCACTCCACCACTGAGTGACATCTCCAGGCCTTTCTAGTGGTTATTTTGAGATAGGGTCTCACTGAGTTGCACAGGCAGGACTTAAACTTATGATCCTTCTGCCTTAGCCTCCCTTGGTGCTAGAATTACAGGTGTGCAGCACTGTATAGAGCTGTTACAGAAAGTTTTAAACACCCACATGCGGTGTAAGAAACCCGCCTATGTCTTAGTTCATTTGTGCTGCTACAACAGGATAATGGAGAGGCAGTAATCTATAATTGGCAGAGGTTTAGTAGCTTTAGGTTCCGCCGCTGAGGAGCCCAAGGTGGAGTGGCTGCTCTGGGGTGATGGGGTGGAAAGGCGGAAGGAGGGAGCAAGGGACAGAGCTCTGAGCCTTTGTGAGGGCCCAGCCCTGCTGGTTATAGACAGCATTAGCACCCGTGTGAGAGGAGACACCCCCCCTTGTCAGTCACCCCTCAGAAGGCCCACTTGTTAGTTCTGTCACGCCCAGGTGGCAGGGGTTGTTTCCAGCATGCACTTTTTGGGGGATACATCCCAGCTGCAACACGGTGCCAGTCGTCGTGCCGCGGCTCCAGCCACCCTGTGTGAGTGCTCACCCTTCGCGCTCCTCAGATCGCTGGACACTGGTTCAGCTGGCTGTGTCACCACCGTTCGTTTCTCCAGAGGGGCTCTGCAGAAGGCCAGCGACAGTACATCTGTCACTAAAAATAATGAGCCACTCCTAACTGTCCAGTACTGGTGGACTTTTTCCCTATCTTTTTGTTCTTTGTACTGGGGATTGGACCCTGCACCTTTCTTTATTTTTAATAAAAGTTTGAAACAGTTTTACTTAGTTGTCAAGGCTGGGCTCAAATTTGGAATCTTCCTGCCTCAGCTTCCCAGAGCACTGGGATTGTAGGTACACACTGCCATGCCTAGCCTTGCTTTTTTTTTTTAAATAGCTTCTCAGAGGCGCTGCAGATATGGTCCATGTGAATCTCATCTAGGAGCCTACTTTGCTCTTCCTTTTTCCTTGCGGTTTTTATGAAGGTCACTTGTGCCATCGTCTTGCTGCTGTGCCTTCCTGTGCAGAGGCCCCGTCACCTGCATTTTCCGCGGATGAGCAGTCAGATCCTGAAGCCTGGGCCGAGGTGCCCCCCACACACACACTGGGGATGGAACGCAGGGGCTCGCACGCTGGGCACCCTGGCCCTTTGGCTTGGTGTTTCCTCTGGGCTCCTTCCGAGGCCGCACAGGTTGTGTCGTCACTCGTTCCTAGGGCTCGCTGCAAGCATTTTTTTATTCTAGACCTGCATTTATTTGCTGGGAAACTTCCCTGAAGAGGAGGTTCTCTGCGTTAACTGGTGTTGCCTGTGGTAGAGCTCTTTTAGGAACAGCCAGACTGACTTGTTTTCAGAGTGAGGGTGGGTCCTGCAGCCACCTCCTGAGGAGGTAGTGTTGTCCCCAGCAGATGACTTCAGTGTGCTGGCAGCTCTGTGGTCGTTTTGGTTCTGGTGTTCAGGGTCCCATTGCCTTTGTGTGACACTGCACGGTGGTGTCTTTGTCCTACTGATATGACTGTGGTTGCCCCCCTTTTTTTTGCATCTGGTGGAAGGCACCACAGGCCGGGTGGGTGCATTTCAGGCCCCCGGCCTGGATCATCCATTCTCCAAAAAGCCCTTGGGAAGTGTGTTTCCTTTCAGAGATGGTGTAGGGCCTCCCTTCATTCCTGGTGCTGCTGCTCTGGCTTTGGGGGCTATGCTCTAAGGAGGTAAGGTTGGGAACAGTCAGGGCAGCTATGCCCTGCAAGCAAGGAACTGCTCTGCTGTCTTGTTCTGTCTTTAAAACGCATGCAGATTTTGCTTTTCCTGTGTCTGTCTCCCTCTTCCTTCTCCCTCCCCTACTGAAATTGAGAAAGGGCCCCTAATGCTCCTGCCCTGTGGCGGGCCCATCTCCCAGATGCACCGTTAACCCTGCTCATATCTGGGTCCAAGCCGGCACCCAGCAGTCCAGCTCACCAACCCCAGTGTGAACTGGAACACCGTCCTGTGCCGAGGTGGCGTGAGGCAGTGCTGCCTGTACTGATCCTCAGGTACTGCCGCAGGGCACAAGCTCCCAGGCCTGGCTGTAGGCCTGCGGTCGGGGAAAGTGCTTTCCAAACCATGACAGAATGGAGGGTCACACCAAGCCTCTTTTTTTCTACCTTGAGGTCTGTGGCTCTTAGGGAGAGCCAAGGATGGGCACCAGGGCAGGGTGGTACAGGGGCCTGAGGGATCACATCAGCCAGGGCTGGGTGCTGAACTGGCCACCACCTTGGCTCCTAAGCTGTGCGTAGGGGGGCCTGCTCTGCCCGTCGGGCCCAACTTCCATGGTCCTCTCCCTCCTCCCAGATCTTTGCCAGCATCGCGCCTTCTATCTATGGCCATGAGGACATTAAGAGAGGCCTGGCCCTGGCTCTGTTTGGAGGGGAACCCAAGAACCCAGGTAAGTGCCATGGGACCCTCACTGTCTGCCTACTTCAGGGGTGTCCATGTCCTTTGGGGAGAAAGGATACATAAGACAGGCAGGCCCTACATGGCCACTTCATAGAGGGACAGAATTAATCCTGTCTCAAAGATGGGAGATTAGCAAGGTGTGGTGGCACGTGTCTAATACCAGCATTCAAGAGGCTGAGGCAGGAGGATTACCCCAAGTTTGAGGGCAGCCTGAGCTGCATAGTCCAAGGACAGCCTGCACTACACAGTGAGACTTTGTCAAAAGCAAGGTTAAACCACAAAGTGATACGAGTACACATGTACACTGGGTCACTGATGAACCCACAGTTGCCTTAACAGGCACTCCTTGTCCCAGTCCCTCCCACTCGTAGACCATCTTCTGATCAGCTTGGTGTGGCCGATGCAGCACGCCTGGAATTTGTGTGTGGACAGAATACGTCCTGCCGCCCTCTTCCTGCTATCTCTGGCATCTTTTCATAGTAACACGTGCCAAGCAGGTTCCTTCTTCATGTGATGAGCTACATAGTAGACTCAGCTTTCCCTCTGGAGAAGATTTGTTCCTGGTTTCTCCTTTTCACAAAGAATGTCTTAGCTGTGCCTCCATGGGACCCAGGCCTGTGTCTGTCTGTGTTAAGTGGCCAGCTAGGGGTCACTGGTCCCAGGCCTGCATCCTTCTTAGAGGTCATGCCTTGGCCATGCTGCCACACAGGTTCAAAAAAGTGGGCACCAGCAGGAGCCTGCACCCGTCTCCTGTCCCCTCCACTTCCATTCCCCTCCTCCACCAGGCGGGAAACACAAGGTGCGAGGTGACATCAACGTGCTGCTGTGTGGAGACCCAGGAACGGCGAAGTCTCAGTTCCTCAAGTATGTGGAGAAGGCGTCCAGCCGGGCTATCTTCACTACGGGCCAGGGCGCCTCAGCAGTGGGGCTCACAGCCTATGTACAGCGGCATCCAGTCAGCAGGGAGTGGACCTTGGAGGCTGGGGCGCTGGTTCTGGCTGACCGGGGCGTGTGTCTCATCGATGAATTCGACAAGGTAAAGCTCTGGGCCGGGAGGGCTGGTGGGGGTCAGGGTGGGGACTTCCCAGTGGGGGCGCAGCTGACAGACAGTCCCGTGCGTACTGAGGGCCAGACCTCTGCATCTCACAGATGAACGACCAGGACAGGACCAGCATCCACGAGGCCATGGAGCAGCAGAGCATCTCCATCTCCAAGGCCGGCATCGTCACCTCCCTGCAGGCTCGCTGCACTGTCATTGCAGCTGCCAACCCCATAGGTACGCTGGGCTGGGTAGGCCCCACTGGTCCGGACTCCAGGGCTGAGGGCTCAGGTCTCAGGGCACCTCGCTCGCTTTGGGGGTCTGGTTTTCAGCACCTCTCTTGGGTGTTTCTTCTCAGGACCCTAGGGAGAAATTTTGTCCCCTGCCTGAGCTGGGCAGGCTGAAAGTGACAGAGCCAAGTGCCGTCTTTCCTCTACACCGCAGGTCCTCCCTGGGGAGCCACCTTCTGTCCAGTTAGGCCCACTGGTGTCACTCGGGGCGGGCAGGGGTCCCTGCCTGCCTCCGTGCCTTTCTTCTCCCATGTGGAAGTGGGCTGGGTTTGGGAAGGGTACTCAGGGTTGAGAAGGACAGGCTGGGGGCACTCATCCTGACAGAGAGGCTCCTTTGTGTTTCAGGGGGACGCTATGACCCCTCACTGACCTTCTCGGAGAACGTGGACCTCACAGAGCCCATCATTTCCCGCTTCGACATCCTGTGTGTAGTGAGGGACACTGTGGACCCTGTGCAGGTACAGCCCTCAGATCCGGATCCTTTCCGTTGTCCCATGTGGGGTAGCTTGTCGTGCAGGCTCCGCCCCTTGTTCTGTTCTCTCCTCCAACAGTGGTCCTGTCTTCTGCCTCCTCACTCATCCCCTCCCGCTGCCCACCGAGTCCCACCAGCCCTGCCCCCGCAGTCTCCACCCCCACCCCACTTCTGTCCCCGTTTCCTGGGTGCCTCCACAGAGCCAGTGTGATGCCGTCCACGCCACACCTGGCCTCAGGAGCGCTCCCCACTGCCCGTCCTAGGATGAGATGCTGGCCCGCTTTGTGGTCGGCAGCCACGTACGCCACCACCCCAGCAACAAGGAGGAGGGGCTGGCCAATGGCGCCCAGGAGCCCGCCATGCCTAACACGTACGGTGTGGAGCCGCTGCCACAGGAGGTACTGAAGAAGTATATCATCTATGCCAAGGAGAGGGTCCACCCAAAACTCCACCAGATGGACCAGGACAAGGTGGCCAAGATGTACAGCGACCTGCGGAAGGAGTCCATGGTGAGTGCCAGGGCAGGCGGGGTGTCAGTTCCCAAAGCACGAGGAGACTTCTAGGTTAGGGCCAAGGCACAGCAGCAGAGCACTTGTCTACTGCGCGCTAGGCTGGGGTTCTATCCTCAGCACCTCTGAAGATACTTCTGTACCACAAATATTTTGTTACAGAGGGAATTCCATGTGCGTTTGTCCCACCTCAGTGTCGTCAGCATCTGATGAAGTTCCTCAGTGACTTCATGTAACTCACCAGGCGGACACAGGGTCTGAGCTGGTTGGTTCATCGCAGTGGAGCAAGGGCTCCTGAGCAGTCAGGGCAATCAGCACCCAGCGTCCTCGTGGATGGCTCCATGTCATCCACTCTGGACCGTGGCATCAGCTTTTTTGTTTTTGTGCCTTTTAACTTTACCAGAGCATTCATCTTAGTTTTCACAGAACTTTTTTATTTATATTGCTATGGGTTCTGCATCTGTAACTTGTGATGATAACCAGCAGAGCTGGCTGCAAATACAGCAGACATTGAGTTGCAAGCCAGCTGGTTGTCCTAGCAACACTGCAGATGTCCTAGGGACACGCTGTACCCTCAGGCTCCCCGGGCTCAGGTGCTCCTGCCGTCTCTGTCTCTGAGTCTCCTTGGTCCTGGCTGCCCGTCTGTCCTCTCCTTCCTGTCTTCATCCTGGCCAAGGAAGACCCCTCCTGTGCTTCCTCCAGGCCACGGGCAGCATCCCCATCACAGTGCGACACATCGAGTCCATGATCCGCATGGCCGAGGCCCACGCACGTATCCACCTGCGTGACTACGTGATCGAGGACGACGTCAACATGGCCATCCGTGTGATGCTGGAGAGCTTCATCGACACACAGAAGTTCAGTGTCATGCGCAGCATGAGGAAGGTGGGTGACAATGGGGCTCTGGCCAGGACCCTAGGGCAGTCATCCTGCTGGGTGCTGCCTGGTTCCTGCCCTGGCTACTTGGAGCCCATGCTGAAGGAATGTGGCAGAGGTGGCAGGGGTGGCATTTGACTTGTGCTCTTTTCTGCAGACCTTTGCCCGCTATCTCTCATTCCGGCGAGACAACAATGAACTGTTGCTCTTCATCCTGAAGCAGTTGGTGGCAGAGCAGGTGACCTATCAGCGTAACCGCTTTGGGGCCCAGCAGGACACAATTGAGGTGCCTGAGAAGGACTTGGTGGACAAGGTATGGGCCTGGTGGGCGGTGGAGGAACCGGAACGCCCTGGGAAACAGAGCTCACCCTTGCATCACTCACAGCTCCCTGCCGCTTCCTGTTTTAGGCCCGGCAGATCAACATCCACAACCTCTCTGCTTTCTACGACAGCGAGCTCTTCAGGATGAACAAGTTCAGCCGGGACCTGAAGCGGAAGGTGATCCTTCAGCAGTTCTGAGCCCTGAATGTTCACAGGCTCCTGTGACTCTGGCTGAGGATGTTACCCTAAGTGCACGGTCACCTCTGCCTTATAGACATAGAACCCCAGCTCCCAGGGACTCAGCGTTCTGGGATCGGGGTTTGTGGCTGGGCCTCACCTGGGTGTCTTGGGCTGGCTCAGCAACATGGGGCCATGGTGGTCACATCTTGGGCTCCACTTTGTGCTCCTCTCACCTTTTGGGTGACACTTGCACAGGGCTTCTGTCCCACCTGCCACCAGCATGTGCACATAGCGCCTTGTGACAGTCACCGAGCTTCGGAGCCCCAGGTGTGTTGCAGGTGGCTGGGCACCTTTACTGGGTATGAGGACCGCTGCTGCCTCCCATAGCCCCAAGAGCACCTTACAGCTGTTGGTAGTCTTTCCTGGCATCTGGTCCTGCAAGTGTCTGAGCCTGTGAGGCAGAAGTGTGCCCAGCTGGCCAGCATGGTTCCCACAGCCCTGTGGCAGCCTGGTGTGGAGTCTCAGGGTTCATGTGTCATTTGTTAGACGCCATTGCTGTGTTAACCCATGTGTGCTAACCATTTCCTCCACCTGCTTATTTGTACATGCAGTTTTTGTTTCTGTAGTTTTATTTTTTAATAAAGTTGAATAAAATCTAGACATAAATATCGGTTGGCCTCAATTCTGTTTTAATATTGGAGCCCAGGCTTTCTCAAGCTTTGAGGCCTTGTCCGTCTCCTGCCATAGGTCTCTGAAGGAGGTCGGAGTAGAGGAGCTGTTCTGTGAGTGCCTGTGGAGAAAGCGGAAGTGATTTGTCTTCTTAGGGTTTAGGTCTTAAAAATCCCTCAAGGTCCAGCAGCTGAAGGCTTGATCCCTACCCTGTGCCACCAACGGGAGATGCTGGCCCCTCTGAGAGGCGGGGCCTCATAGGGGGGACAGTGAGGACCTGCCCTGAAGAGGATGCTGGGAACCAGCCACTTGCTCTGCTTCCCAGCTGCCATGAGGTGAGTAGCTGTGCACCACCACACTCTCCACCCTGATGTTCTGCCTCCGTAGACCCAAAAGCAATAGGGCTGGCCAGCACCAAAGCTAAGCCTTGAGAAAACGGGCCAGTCCTGAGGTGCTTGTGGCCACAACAGGTGGCTGGCTCAGGTGTCTCTCCCCAGGCAACTTGGTTCTCTGTTGCAGCCTCTGTGGTACCCAAGCAGAGTCAGTCTCCCTGTGGAGCAGTGCTGCCTACCCCCAGCAGGGCCCTCTGTCTGAACTGCCCAAGGCTGGGGCACACTAGGGACCTGACTGGTGCTTCCCTTCCCTGGAGCCGACAGGTCTGCGGCTGTGTCGTGCCCAGCTCCTCCCCTCTGGTGCATGCCTCTGTGAGTCCTTCCTCTGAAAGCCCTGCAGATACTGAGGCGGCACTGGCATCTCTGCCTGCCTTTGTGCTTCTTGCCTCACGCTGCTCAGGAGCCTAGCAAGCTGCTTCCCTCACAGGCAAACAGGTCAGTTGTCGTTCCTGCCCTCAGGCAGCTTCCAGTTACAGGATGTTAGGGGAAGGAGACTTCAGCAAGAGGAGAAAATCCCTTCAAGTTGTGCTGTAAAGAAGGAAAGAAAGGCTGTGAAGGAAGCAATGAGAAATGGAATTGCAGGTGGAGATTAATGAGGAGGTGGCTTTTCAAAACATGAAAACTTGAGCTGGGACTGTAGCAGCTCAGTGGTAGAGCAGCACTTAGCATGCTTGAGGCCCTGGGTTCATTCCTTAGCACTAAATGAAAAAAGGCAGGGATGGGAGGTTTGACATGGTCTCTCTGTAGTCTAGGCCAGCCTTGAACTGTGGTGATCCTCCTGCCTCAGCCTCCCTAGTGCTGGGCGTACAAGTCTGCACCACCATACCTGGCTAAGAAGAGACCTTTAAAAAGCAGAAAGAAGGAGGTGGCCAGGAGATAAGAGTGGCTGAATAGAGTAAGGGGTGTGGCAAGAGATAGGCTGGGCGGGCAGGGCCTTGTCCCCACCATGGGTAGCCTTTGGGGGCCTGTACTTTTCACAGGCAGAGCCGTTTGGCCACTGGAGGGAGAAGAGAGGAAGGGCAGACAGGTGGTGGTGGAAATGGGTAAAAGGACGCATGTATTTTGTAGGTGGATTGGACAGATTAATGATGCTAAGAGGGAGTATGGAAAAAGGAAACCACAGCGGTTGACCAAGTTTCTGACTTGAGAAACAGGCTGAGGTTTTGTGGGAGAAACCTAAAGCTTCCTTGGAGTCGTGTCTACTGGAAGTGCCTTTCAGACACCCAAGTAGCATCGCCAGGGGTGCAGGGAGCTCTGACGGGGACACGAGGTATGGGCCACCAGTATGATGTGATCAGGCAGCTGTCCCAAGACAGGTGTCATCACACAGCAGGGTACATAGAGATGCGGTGGCTGGGACAGAGGCGTCATCATTTGAGCCAGCAAAGGAACCTCCGGAGTGGGGAATAGTGTGAGTACAAAGGGGAGAGGGGCTTCAGTACCAGTTAGATGAGCACGTCCAGGGGCCAAGGGCCTCTGCCAGGAGCAGAAGTGCCAGGTCCAGGGCAACTTGATCTTCAGTCTCCTGAGGAGCTGCCAGACCCAGACCGGGTGCCGAAGCAGCTGTACTCTTTCACATCCCAGTAGAAGCGATTCTCTCTGGCACAGCCACCTTTGTCGGGTGTGGCAGGGTTTCTTACTGTGGCTGTGATTTACATTTCTCTGGTGGTTAATGAGACAGCATCTTTCCTTGTGTTTATTGGCCATTTGTCTCTGGAGTAGTAATATTCAGATCTTTGCACATTTTACAAAGTGGGTTAGTTTTTTAGTATTGACTTGTAAGAATTCATTATATATTCTAGAATATATTACAGTCTAAGACTAAGTCCCTTATATAAGAGCTCTGCAAATCTTTGGGTTGTTTTCACTTGTTATCTTCGCTTTCTTGATGGTGACTTTTGGTTTTTGAGATAGGGTCTCAGTATGTAGCCCAGGCTGGCCTCAGACTCAAAAGTGATCCTCCTGCCTCAGCATAAGTACTGGGATTATAGATGTGTGCCAATACACTAAGCTTGATGGTGACTTTTTTTGGTACCAGAAATTGAACTCAGGACCTTGTGCTTGCCAGGCAGGTGCTTGTGCTGCTGACCTAATTCCCTGGCCCTTGATGGTGACTTGTTAAGCCCAAAGTTTTTAATTTTATCTCCAGTTATATATTTTTTCTTTTGTTGCTTATGCTTTTGGTATCTACAAGATCACTGCCAGAATCACCTGTCATGAAGATATACTCCTGTATTTTCTTCTAATTGTTCTATAGCGTTAGATCTTACACTTAAATCTGTGTTCCATTTGAGTTAATTTCGTACATTCACCATTAAGTGGGGTGTGCTCAGAGCAGGTGGCCTGAAGAATGGCTTTTCTGTTTATAACACACCCAACAGGAATTTAGGATCATTGTGACGAGGGGCACAAAACCTGTGACTTCCCTCTGAGCAAGTGTCCTACACATGTACTACATACACTTCCACATGGCTTCTGGATAGTACCAGTGGGACAGGGCTCAGTAATGTGGGAAGCTAAAGCACTTAGTGGGGGAGGTGTCTTTTTTTTGGTCTTTTTGAAACAGAGTCTCACTACGCAGTTCACACTGGCCTTGAGCTCACTTTGTAAGCCAGGCTGTTCTCTAACTTGCAATGACCCTCCTGCCTCAGCCTCCCCCGAGTGCTGGGATTACAAGTGTGTACCACCACACCCAGCTAGAGGTGGACATTTTGAACCTGTCCAGTGTATCCATGGGTTATCTGTCGGTAGTCCTAGAACTAAAGACTTAGATTTTCTGTTTTCAATAAATTAAAAATAATAGTAATAAAAACAATTCTTGCTTCTTTCCAACATTTTGGTCTCTATTAACAGAAGTCAACGCTAAGTTCAATTACATGCTTTTCAAATCTCTTGACAAAGATAGCTTTTTCTTCTTTCTTTCTTTCTTTCTTTATTTATTTTGATACCAGGAATTGAACTCACAATCTCTCACTTGCCAGGCAGATGTTGTGCTGCTGAGCTGTATCTCTGGTCTAGCTTTTCATCTTGTTCTTAAAGCACAGAATAAAAGTAGCAGCTTTTTTGTTGTTGTTTTGTCTTTTTGAGTCAGGGTCTCGCTATGCAGTTCAGGCTGGTCTTGAGCTCACTTTGTAGCCCAGGCTGGTCTCAAACTCAGTGATCCTCCTGCCTCAGCCTCCTGAGTGCTGGGATTACAAGCATGCACCACTGTACCCGGCCTAGCTTTTTCTAATACTCAACCAATCTTATGAACCTAAAACAAGCCCTACTTACCATGATATGTTTATATTTTGAAAGCACTGGTGTAACCCCTTTGCTCATACTTCCTTTCTGAAATCTGTTTTCACTAAGACTGGCTTAGGGTTTTCTATTTGTGTTCTTCGTAGTTTTGGTATGAGGGCTATACTAGCTTGAAGTGAACAGGGAAGCTTTCTAAGTTTTGCTTTGGAAGAGTACATATGCTGAAGCTTTGATAAAATATACTCCTAAGCAAATTTAATTCCTTTACGAGAAGATTTCTAGTTTGTTTCTTCCCCCCATTGTTTTTCATCTGTTTAACTCTTCTACCACTTGATTCCATTTCAGTAAATTTGTATTTTCCTTAAGAGCATTCATTTCAATTAGATCTTAAATTTTGCTGAAAAATTATGTGGTTTTGCTTTTAATTTTAAAATCTTGTTTGTACTTCGTTCTCTTCTTTTTCAAGCCTTTGTATGTACTAATGGGTATTGGTCAGCTTTCCCCATCACTGGAACCGCTGTCTGACCCCCACACTTAAAAGAGGACAGGTTTATTTTGGCTCACACTTCAGAGTGTGCAGTCCATGGTCAGCTGGTTCCAAGGCAGAAAGGGTCTGGTTTCAGGTAACGTGGAGGAGAGCTGCTCACCCCTGGGTGGCCAGGAAGCAGAGAGGAGGGTGGACCTGGGAAGGGAGACAGACCCTCCCAAGGCCACCCCTCCAATGACGCCCCTGTCTCTTCCAACCAGAGCTCACCTCAGAACACATGAGACTTGGGGGGACATTTAGATTCTATGACTTGCTGTTTTTCTTTTTGAGACAGTGTCTCGCTATGTAGTTCAGGCTGGCTCTGAACTATGTAGCTGCATAGCCCCAGCTAGCCTCAAATGCAGAGCGATCCTTTTTTTCTCATGCTCAGCTTTTTATACTAAGCTTTTTTTTTTTTTTTTTTTTTTTGGTACCAGGAATCAAACTCAGAACCTTACGCTTGTTAGGCTAGTGCTGTTTTATTTTTTTCTTGATGCTAAAGTTTTATCTTATCTTTTCAAATAACAGGCTTATAGCATTTCTACTAGGTTTTTGTTTCTGCTTTAGCGACAATAGAAATTTATTGTCTGTATTTGTAAAACTTCTTAAATTGAATGTTTAGTTCATTTACTTTTACCCTTTAAAAAAATGTATTTGTGGCTATAAAATCTCTACTGACTATTGGTGGCATTTTATGGATTGGTGGCAATATTTTCACATTGTTCATTTCCGAATAGACTAAAACTTAAATTATGATACACTCTTTAATCCAACAGTTGTTAGTGGCATATGCATTTCCGGCTGTGGTTTCTTTCAATTAAATCTCACTTGCTCTTTCCTTTTGAAGCAATCTGTGGCACTCAGATCAGGTACTTCAGATGTACCTTGTTGATCAGGCTGTGCTGTTTCAGGCATGTATCTTCCTACTGTTCCTGGGCAGCAAGCGCAGCAGGGAGGAAGACGCATTACTCAGTGTACCGCCAGTGTGAGCTCATCACCCCCATGGTCTAGGGTTTTTTCAGAGGTGGGAGATGCAGGGTCATGTTTGTCTCTAATGAGGGCAGAGAGACAGAGATAGACACCGCCAGACAAGAGCTCCCCTAAGCTGGAAGTCCTGGGAAAGAAGACAGTATGATGGTGAGCCCATTGGAAGAGGCTGGCTGTGGATACAGATGCTGGGTCTCGGTGCACCCCAGTTTCCTCTTTCTCAAGCCAGACAACACTTTCACAGCTGTTCTTCCTGACATCTCTCCAAATTGCTTCTCTTATTTTGTTCCCCAAGCCAAGCATGGTGGTGCCCACCATAATCCCAGCACTTGGGAGGCTAAGGCAGGAGGATTCCTCCTTGTATGTTCATGGCCAGCCTGGACTACATTTTTCAAGGCCAGCCTGAACAATGGAGTGGGACTGTATCAAAACAAAACACATGAAGTTCAAACAGTTCAGAACAATAAGACCATTAACTGTCTTGGGAGCTATATTCATTTTGAGTCTAAAATGGCTTTATGCTTTGCAGCAATGACCCTGTGCTCCTCTTTCCACAGGGATGTGTGGGATAACTTTGTGCATGTTACGGTTTACATATAGATGTCCCCTAAAGCCTCTTGTTACCATAGGCAGGGCCTTTGGAAGGTGATAGGATTGTAGGGATGATACAGCCGGCTTGCTGTTGGGAGGTGGGTGTGGGGGGAGGAGGCAGTCTCTGTGGCTGTGGCCTGCCAAGGGTCCATCTTTCTTGGCTTCTCCCTTGACTCTGCTTCCTGGCAGATGGTGATGTTAATGGCTTTGCCTCTACTGTCTGTCCCCCTCTGCCATGCTCCCCTGCCTTGGAGCTGACTGACTGTGGACTTAAACTGTGAGCCAGGATAGAGCTCTCCTCCTGTAAGCTCTGTGTGTCAAGGACTGTGTCTGCAAGGAGAAAGTCACTGAGACAGCATGCTATCAACTGGGCTAGAAAGGGAGTCTTACCATCTAGTTTGTACCCATACGGAGAAGTCTGCACTACTCCATCCGGTCATCCTCCAAGTCCACTTCCGTCTCAGGAGTGTCTTCTCAACGTCAGCCACATTGCTAAGCCTGCTCTGGACCCCACCATCACTGCGGGCACCAGGCCAGCCACAGCCATCTCTTCATAGGACATTTTGCTCTTTCTGTGCTGTCTGTAGTTTGTCCTACTTGTTGGCTATCAGAATTGTTCATCTAAAGTGCAAACCTGATCATGCCATGGAGTCCTATATAAAAGTGAAATCCTTACAGGATAAACCTGAACCCCCTATCCTGATGCTTGAGATACTTTACTATCAGGTCCTCACTGTCCTTTCCGGTGCCTGTATCTAGTAAATACAGGCTGTCCAGGTTTCAAGCTGATCCCAGCTGAAAGTGATACACTCCTACAAATTCTATTAAATAAGGGCGTCTTCACCTACACATTCCATGTTACTGTTTTTCACTATGTCCTTAGATTGTTCACTTTTTCCTTGTGTTTAGACTCTTCCTGTCTAAGGGGTTGCGACTTCGTAGTGAATACTGATATGTCACCTCTGTCTTCCACCCTTCTCACCCTAGAATCTTCATGCCCACCACCGTGCCATGCCATGTACTATCACACGGTGCTACGTTTTGCTCATGTTCTTTCCTTTGTCTAAAACCTTTTTTCCTCTATATCCTTTGACACCCAATCTTAATTCTAAGTATCTGGACTGGAAGGGTCCTATGGGATTGTCTATAATGTCTAGTAAACCTTGTATAAAGAGATGAGGATATAGTTTCCAAAAGCATATTCAATGCAATTTATGTAAAAGAAGTGACTTCCTAATTTATTACTATGTGTAAAGGAATTTCCACAAAACTGGTTGCTGGAGATGTTTAGGTTACAGTAATTCTAAGGGAGTGGGTGTGGTTTTTTTTTTTGGTTTTTTTTTTGCAGTACCAGAAATTGAACTCAGGACCTTGCATTTGCCAGGCAGGCAGTTATGCCACTGAGCTATATCCCCAGCCCTTTTTTCTGTCCTTATCGATGCTGAACCCCTTGTACTTGGGAGTCACTGATGGCTTCTCTGTTTAGCATGTCCTCTCCCAAGACCACCCTACTACCGAAGGTCCCTTTACCCTCGTGGCTGCTAGCCTCAAGGGTGTTTCCGGGGGAAAGAGGCTAAAGGTTCGGCCCTGTAGTGTCTCCGGGTCCTTTTTTTATTGGCCCTTCTTGAGTCTGTACCACATGCCATATGATGTTCGGGTTTTTTTGTGTGTGGGCGGTCTTTTTGCTGAACTATCAACGAGGACAGGGATGAATCTAGTTTCTTT
The DNA here is from genome assembly GCA_004027595.1 of Dinomys branickii. NCBI lineage: Eukaryota > Metazoa > Chordata > Mammalia > Rodentia > Dinomyidae > Dinomys > Dinomys branickii. The sequence goes on along the minus strand of PVLD010002784.1, from coordinate 77,936 downwards.
ACACCACATTGCATGACACGAGTGAAATCCAGTGTCAAGGGGCACACAGACTAAAGAAGAAACTGCTGCTTTCAGATGAGCCCGGGCCCACTGAGTCCGGTACACCTCGGCAGAGGGTCCCTGCTCCATCTGGGTCTCCCACCAACCTGGCGGGGGCGCTCCTTAACCGGCACCCGAGAGGCCTTGCTGACCCCAAGCCTCAGATCTTCCCCCTCCCCCGCCGCGGTCTGGTCCACGCTGTCCTCAGCCCACCGAGGCGCGGCTCACAGCCTGGCGGGAAGCACTCACCAGTCTGTGCCTCTGCGACCGCCGGACACGACACCCGAGCGCACTCAAGGTGCGAGGGCCTGGATCCCTGGCGCCCCAGTCCCGCCCCCGAGGCCTCCTTTAGGCCTGTGATTGGCCGGTTGGGCGCGTGCCGCGGCAGGGGGCGGGGCACTTTGGAGGGGCGGCTCCCGCGCGCGCGGCTGGTCACGGCGGGGACGCGCCTGCGGCACGCGGGCAGGCGGGACGGAGCGTGAGTGACAGCCACGTGGGCCAGTGAGGTGTGCGCGCGCCGCCGCGGGGCCTGCGCGTTCCTGACGCGGTCTCGGGGCGCCGCGCCGCTGCGGCTGCGGGCGGCGACGGCTGCACTATGGGCCGGCTGCTGCGGGCCGCCGGGGGCCCGCCCCTGTCGCGGCCGCCGCCGCTGCTGCTGCTGCTGCTGGTCGGGGGTGAGTGCGCGGGCGCGGGGCACAGGTTGGCAGGCTGGCGGGGCGCGGGCCACGGCGCCTGCTGGACAGCTCCTCTCGCCGCCAACAAAGGGGCCGGGCAGACAGCGCGTGTCACAGCGGCCCTGCGTCTTGCCGGCGGGACAAGGGCCCAGACCGGACTGGGGGGGGGGCGTGTGCGTATGAGACGCACAGATGCCCCACCTCACCCCACTCCTGAAGACGCGACCCTGTGCCCATGTGGGACAGACGTCGCCGTTGGCGCCGCGCAGGGTGACAGGTGCGCGTGTCTGCAGCCACGCCAGGGCGGTGTGTGTGTGTGTGCGTGCGTGTATGTTCATGCGTATGTGCATGCGTGTGACACGCGAGATCCGAGAGACTGCGTTTCTAAAGGTCCCCTGGGGCCACACTGCGCAGGTTGGGATGTCTGTGGCTGATAGACACTGGTGTCTGAAGCTGCCAGGAAGCCTCTGCACACAGCTGCGTGGCTGGGGGTGGATGTTTACGCGAGTGTGTGTCGTTGTGAATGTGTGTCCTCGACTGTGCTGGGCAACTTTATTAGGAGCTGACAAAAAAGGCGGGGAACCCTGGCATGGGAGGTCTCTGTGACTGTGACACATTGGAGGACTCCTACGCAGCTGCCACACAAGGGATGCTCGTGTGAGACTCGGATGTGTGCTTTCCATTCAGGCAGCTGCACACATATGTTGGATGTGTGTGGGTGCAGGACAGGTTGGGGGTATGGGGTAGGTGAAAAATGATAGTGTGAGAAAGGCAGACAGACCTTTCTGAGCAGCTACCCAGTGGCAGATGTGGGATTCAGGTGTGTGTGTGTGTGTGTGTGTGTGTGTGTGTAGGGTGGGCACAAGGGGTGTGACAGCCTTGGAGGCAGGCAGCTGCTTCAGAGTGGGGGAGGGGGGCTGTCTGCAAGAGGGGGTCAGATGCAGACAGGGTCCACAACACGGGTGTGTGCCCGAGTGCATGTGAAGGTGTGGAGGCAGACACTATAATGAGTGTGTGTGCATGTATGTGAACTCACTAGATAGCCTTGAGTGACTTCTCAGGACCGATGAGAATAGCACGTTAGTGTAGTGTGTGTGTAGGAATTGAAGCATGTTGGGGACACTGGCCAGCAGACACATCCCATGCAGTTAACCCACAGACACATGGCTTGTGTGCAGCTTGTGTGAGTGGAGGACGCTTGTGTGTGAAGGCTCTGAACGTGGGGGAGAAGTGATGGGGGCCCTCGCCATGGGGCTCCTAATGACAACCACGGGAAAGTGACCTCCTGTGTGTGCTTTGGGAGGCTGAATGAACCCTCACACCTTTTCTCCACTGTGGATGTATGACAGCTCTAAGTGGTGTGTGGAGAAAAAAAAAGTGCCCACTAGCATGGTGTCTGACACTTGCACAAACCTGCTTGTATCCCTGTACATCTTAAACCCCGTTTGGTTGTTGACAGCCAACCAGCACTGGCATGCAAAGTCTGCTGGGACCTGGGCCCAGCTGTCTGCCCCTGTGTCCCCTTGTGACCATGCAGATTAGTTACTGTCAGCAGTCTTGGCCCCTTTTCCTCTCTGCTGCACATTCCCTGCAAGACCCATGCTTCACCTGTGTGCTAGGAGGGCACATACATGTGTCATCTCATATACCTTGGTGCCTTTCAGCAGTTTTTGTCAGATGCATGCAAACACCCAGGCATGTAGGTGTGCGTGCGTGGTGGGGTGACAGTGCAGGACCATTTCTGTAGTGGCTGACACTCAGGGCTGTGGGGGCTATGTGGCAGATGCTTCTGGGCCCCTCCTGTATTGGTGTCTGCTGAGGGTTTAGGAAGATCCAGACTTCAAATCTGCTGATTAGGGGCAGGGTGGGAATGGAGCCCATGGCGGAAATCAGAAATGGTTGGACCAGGCGAAGACTCTCAGGTCAATTTGGAAAAGTAAAATCATGTGGATTGCCTTGGTGTTCTCAGCCCCAAGGTGTCCGCCTGTTACACTAGCCCCCTTCCCTGAGTTTGGGTAGATAGTCTTTCGAGGCTGATCCTCTAATCTTTTTCATGGTTCTTTTTCTCTCCTGTCCTCTTGCGGGAGTGATGAAGTAACAGAAAATTATAGGTGCCAGAGAAAGAAAATCAGTCACACAAAGAGTATAATCCTGAACTTTCAGTCAGGTGGGTCCCCGTGAAGGCAGATTAGTTATTAAGTGCAGAAGTAATTATATACAGAGTGATCACGCTCAGCTACTATTTTGGTGGGTGTCATTTCATGGTATGCAAGTTTGAAAAGAAGTATCCTCTCCTAATTACCTAAATAATTACCCATTGCCAAGGCCATTGAAAATATCAAGGTCTATATAAAGACAAAACTGGCATTGTAGAGAAAAACAACTTCAAGAAAATGGAACCTTTGCAGGAGACGGGATAAAAGACAGGGAAAATACCAGATTTCTTTTCTGTAGCAGGACTTCAGTCTTTGTTAATTCCTATCAGGCATCAGGAAAGACAAAGAAAGCAAGGGAACGATGTCAGAAGAGGCCTGTGTTGCCTGCCTGACTGGCAGGAAAGAGGTCAGGGAAGGGAGGCCATTCCCTGAGTCCTGCCAGGGTCAGAGTACAGAGCCCATGAATGCACCGAGCACAGCCCTCTGCTGGAGGGCTGGTGGGTGAAAAGCATCTGTCCCCAGAGGTAGAGGTGAATGGGCTTCTATGATCACGCTTGCCCGTGAGGGCAGAAGAAGCTTTCTAGGGTTCAGGCAGTTCCGGGAGTGAGACCAGAGCCTGAATGGTGCCCACTGCATCTCTGCCACACCACAGTCCCCTCTGAAAGAGACGGGATTCTTACAGAAAATCAGTTTGCCCTTTTCAAACAAGGCTGAAGTGATCTTTCCCAGCAGCCCTGCCAGAGCCAGGCGTGTGGGTAAAGATTTCCACCCCATAGCCAGCCTGCAGCCTCTAAAACATGGATTGTTTAATTCTCACCCACATTTCTCAGCAGCTAACTTATTTTTTCTTCCTGAATTATATGAATGTGGTTTTGCAGAGTCGGTTCTTGTGCTCTGCTTGCTGGTCATCCGTATTCCCCAGCCTTGGGGATACTGTATCTGCAAGGTAGGGTGCTGTAGCAGCTGCTACCTCATAAATGGCTTGGATTCCAGTTTCCAAAAACATGGTCATTTCTCTGAGGGCAGAGACTGTTCCTTTCTGCAAATCCAGGCAGGGCCTGGCACTCAGTGTGGCACAGAATAGACGGTCAGGAGTGGCCATAGGGTTCTGGGTGACCACACATCAGATTTTACCCCCAGTGAGACAGCACAGCCCACTGAAGCAGAGGTTCAGCCCTAACTGGCATTCTGTCTGATTGGCAGGATGAAATGATTCTGATTCACTGATTCAAAATTAGAAAATAACTATTAAATAAGGACACTCTATAGAGGAAATATCTTCAAACACAAGACCTACACAGAAGTACAGATGAAGGGGATCCTGGGCAGTACAGGTGCTGGGAGCCACTGACTAGCTTGGTCTGCTGCAAGAGAAAAGGTCGCCCCACCCTGAATCCGGGTCCTAGGTGGGGCTCCCGGCAGAAGGAAAGGGCATCATGGACTCTTCAGCATGGGCTCTTCCCGTGGCCTGTGAGTCCTATGAAATATTGACGCTGTCTCAGTTGTTCTGTTCTTCTATCATCCTCCGGAGGACAGGTACCCAGCCAGCCCCTCAGAGCTTCCCACTCCTCCAAAGGGAACACTTGCAAGACCTTTTGTGGGGAGAAACCAGCTAATGACAGCTCTGCTATTAACCAGCTGTTTGACCTTAATCCCACAAGGCCTCAGTTATTTTGTCTGTAGAACATGAGGGCCGAACTGGATTATTTACTCAAACGCTGTTAAGCCTCTAGCGTGTATCAGGGACTGTGCCTGGCTTGGGATGACTAGGCTGACATGCTAAGGGCTGCGCAGACTGCATGCTCCCCTTGTCTGAGGGGGTGGTGGGGTGGACTGGGAGAGGAGAGACAAGGGGCTCCTGGCCTAGCCTGAAGGCCTGAGGAAGAATTAGGCAGGTGGGAGGGGTGGTGGCAGTGTGTTTGTGAAGCACCTCCACTGCCATTTAAACAGGACAGGAGCACTGGATTTACATTTTAGATGATGCTCTGAGATTATGGGCATGCCTGAAGAGGGAATTGAGAGCCTCAGGTGCTCAGCTGATTCAGATGCCTCTCCCTCCCTCCTCTTCTCTCTTTCACTCTCTCTTTCTCCTTTTTGAGACAGGGTCTCGCTGTGAGGCCCAGGCTGGTCTCAGACTCACGGCAATCCTGCTTCAGCCTCTGTGCTGGGATGACAGCTGTGTGCCACCACCATGCCCAGTCACATGCCCGTTTTAGCCTGAGCAGCAGTGCTCTGGAGGACAATGTGGAGAGCTGGGTTAGGGAGTCCTAAGAACTCCTGCAGAGTCCTGTGCAGACTGTACTGCCCCAAAACCCCCTGTGAGTCCACTCATCCCTGAGGCTTTTCGTTAGTGCAGAACGTGGGGGTGTCTGGGGCGCTAGCAGGGCACAGCCCTTGAGCAGCGTTACTGTACCTGATGGTGTGCTGAACTCCCGCTGGCGCTGCACCTCCCTGGTGTCTTTGTTCTCTCACGTCCCCTTTCCTCCCATCTGCAGCAGCCTGACTGCGTTAGGCTAGTGCTGTAAGTAGTTCTGTCACTATGCTACTTGTTGGATCTGCCTTCCTGTCACCCTGTACCTGTGGCCCAAGCAGAGTCACCTCCACTGTCCCATAACGATTTGTTTTCTTGCTGGTCTCTACCAGAAATGAAATGTTTTGGGGGCAGAGGGGTCATAGCTTTCTTATCTCTGTCTACATGGACTTGCATAGGCCTAGTTCAAAGTCAGTGTTCAATGGGCTTCTGGAGTGAATGAATGAGTAAATGAATGAATAGAATTTAACCACTCATGCCCTACTCTGTTTTAAATTTTTCTCAGTGTATCAGTTGGCTACTTCTGTGTAGCCAAATGACCCTCAAATTTAATCCCATGAGACAGTGGTTCTCCATATGTGATCCTGAGACTGAAGTATCACCTGGAATCTTGCTAGAAATGCAAATTCTTGGCCCTTATCACAGACCAACAGAATGCAAAGCTCTGGGGTGAAGCTTGCCACTCTGGGTGTTGTTTTCTTTTTTTGAGACAGGGTATTGCTCTGTAGCCCAGCCTGGCCTTGAACTCATAATGACCCTCTTGCCTTATCCACCTGAGTGCTGGGATCACAAATGTGTGCTGCTACCATTTTAAGAAGACCTCCTGTGACCCATGCTGACCAAGCTTGCCAAGAGCAGACATAGAACAGCCATTCAGCTGGCATCTGCTGGTCTCAGCTGAACCCTCAGGTGTGCTATCAGCTGTGGTCCTGGTGCTTGTCCTCCTGGCCCACTCTTGTTGGGTCTTGGTTGGCACTCGAGCTGATGATTGACATGGCTGTTCCCTGGGTGGGTTCCTGTCCTGTGGCAGGCCGGCATAGGATGGCTCGTCTGGAGGTCTTTAGATAAAGGGGTGCACATGAGGCCCTTGAGACCAGGCCTTGGAGAAGCACAGTTCTGCATGTGGTTCGTTCCCTTGATTACTGTGACTCATGCAGGTGGCTTCCAGGAAGGGATGCAGACCCCACCCTTTGGTGGGAGGAGCCACCGGGTCACATTGGAAAGATGTCTGTTCTGGAACCCAGTGACTGGTCTCTGAAGAGAAGGTTAGGAAGGTAGCAATCTGATTTCTTCCCAGGACCCACTAGGGGATAGACAGTGCTTTCTCTGACAGAGTCAGGGTCAAGCAAACCCAGTGAGAGCAGCCCAAGGCCCCCATGATGAGAACGGGAGTGTGAGCAAAGGGCCCCAGAAAGGCCTGGGCTAGGCAGAATCCAGGATCCTTGACTCGTCCTCACTGGGGAGCAGAGGAGAACCTCAAGGGCAGCAGACCCAACTCGAAGGCCTGGCTCTCTCTGGCTCTGAATACCTTGGCTCTAAGGAACACAGCCTAAGAGGCAGCTCCCATCTGAGTTGGTGACATGGACGCAGGAGCACAGCCTGAGCTTCTTGGAGCCAGGGCCACCTGGAAGCAGTGTAGAGAATTCTGGAAGGGGCATGGCAAGGAGCCAGCAGATGCTGTCTCCTGGTTGGTTCCATCACACAGCAGGCCAAGGCCAGCTGTGCCACTAGCCCCATCGGGCAGCCCCACAACACTGCCTCTGATAGCTACAGACTGGCCTTGCTGGAGCACAGGGCTGGGCCTGTGGGTTGTCTGGAGACACAGACTTTCAGTGTCAGAGTTGGAGGTGACCATGCCGCTCCTGCTTGGGAGTCCTGGTGTCTGCGCTGAAGCCATATGAGTAGCAGCACCTGATTACTCACGGCAGCCTGTGGTTGTGGTGGTGTCTCCACGAGATGTCCTTGTCTATGCCAAGGGCTTCTCAGGCCTGTGCTCTTGTAGCTTCTTTTGCTTTTGTTCTGGTTCGGTGGTCTGGAGGATGGACTCCAGGCTGCACTTACCACTGATCTACACCCCCAGAACACTTTTTATTTATATTTTTCTGTTTTGAAAGAGTCTCTCTAAATTGCCCAGGCTGGCCTTGAACCTGTGATCCTCCTGCCTCAGCCTCCTGAGTAGCTGAAATTATAAGTGTGTGTTCTTTATGTAGAGTGATAATACTTGTGTTTGCAGAACACACTGGTTTATGGAGCTCTTCATGGAGCAGCTGGCACACCTTGCCTGGGATTAACTCATCCCGTGCTCCGCCCTGGGCTGGGTGGAGGCTGCAGGAACGACTGTTCTCGTTCGCCAGTCGAGGACACTAGGCTGGGGTGCGAAGTCCCTGGCACTGTGCTTAGCTGTGGAAGCCGAGTTCTTAGTGTGAACCACGTGCTCCTGGTGCCGAGTCCCCTCCACCTGAGGCCCTCTCACAGGTGCTTCTTCCTTCCCATCAGCACTGCCCAGGACTCCCCTCGAGGAGGCTGGGCTTGGTTATTGGTCCCGTGTTGGGACCAGGCCCACACTCCAGTGTTACCTCTGTGTCTGGCAGGAGTCTGCATCACCCTCCCATGCTCCGGGCCAGCGCTATCTGGGCGCAGCGGAGCAGAGTGCGCAGCCTCCTAGTGCGGCAGTGGAGATGGGTGTTCAGAGAGTGCTGGTGAAGCACTCAGCTGATCACAGCCTTTTATTGTGAACATCGCCGAAAGCTCCATGGGTTATAGTCAAGCCAGGTCACACTGTTCACCTAGCAAAAGCCGGGGCACTTCCAGACCCTCTTCCCACTCACTGAGGGGCCAGTTCTGGGACAGGTCTACAGGTCCTTCACTCCCTGTTCCCAAGTTGGGCACTGAGACTGGGGTCATAAGCCACATTCTGGAGACCTAGAACAAATCATAGTTACAACGTGGAGTGGCCAAGAGGGCTGATTTCCTGTCATAATGAATGAAAAACTTACTTTGTTCATTTGTGTTGAATAAAGTAGGAGGGAGGATCCAAGATTCTAGACCCTGTGTCAGTGTGTCAGCTTTTCAGCAAGAGAGATTATATCAAGGACCTCAGGCGGGGTTTTAAAGTGTATTCAGGGTACTGCACGGCTGGCACACGAAGCACGTTCTCCAGGCAGCTTTGGGAACATCTCCTGCCAGGGTGGACACCCGGGGCCCTGGGACCTTGCCGCGCCTTGTGTTTGTGCCTCTGCCTGGCACAGCTGCCAGCGAAGGCTGGGCACTCGGAGCCACTTGCTGATGGGGAGCCAGGGCCTTGGGCCCTTGCTGCTCCTGCCAGCTTCCTTGTCCTCCATGAATGCCGCCACAGGGAGGCTGAGTGCTTTGTCTTTGCACACTGTGGGGGGTCAGGAATGACCATCAAAGTCCCCTGAAGTGGCTTTGTATGGGGGCACTGTGCCCTGACCAGGGCCATCCTTGAGCTCCCTGCCTCTTAGCAGTGCCTTTCCTGTCTGTGCAGGAGTGTCGCTGTGTGCCTGTGCAGCAGGGACGGACGAGCCAGGCCCCGAGGGCCTCACCTCCACCTCCCTGCTGGACTTCCTGCTGCCCACCAGCCTGGAGCCACTGGACGTGGAGGAGCCCAGTGAAGCCATGGGCCTAGGGGCTGGCCTTGGCGCCCCTGGCTCGGGCTTCCCCAGTGAGGAAAGCGAGGAGTCCCGCATCCTGCAGCCGCCGCAGTACTTCTGGGAAGAGGAGGAGGAGCTGAACGAGTCCAGTCTGGACCTGGGACCCACGGCAGGTAGCTCTGCCCCTGACCCCCCAGTGGAACTGTTGGCCAGCAGAGTAGGAAGCAGGCAAGCAAGGGTGCCAGGCTGTGTCCACTGGGATCTTCTCCCCTTTCTACCGCGCTGCTTCCCTCCTGCGTGGCCAAGCAAGTTTCTGGGACTACCGGGGCTCCGACATTAACTGTTGTTTAGTGACCTCTATTCTGTGCTCTTTTGTTTTTTGAAATAGGGTTTCACTATATAATTCAGGCTGGCCTCAAATTTGTGGTGATCCTCCTGCCTCAGCTTCCTGAGTGCTGGGATTACAGGCATGCACTACCATGCCTAGCTTGTGCTCATTTAATTTATTAGAATGTTCATGATCTGAGAGATAAGTAGTCCCATTCCCATTTTAGAGATGAGAAAGCTAGAGCCCAGAGATGTTAAAAGCTTGCCTAAGCTCACACAGCCACTCAGCTGTCTACATCTGACCAGATTTGGGTTAGGGTTTCCCTGCTGCTCTGTACCATCTCTCAGGGCTCCCTCGATGCTCCCACCGGGTCGGCTGATCCTTGTCCCCAGGCCTGTCTGGCCCTGCTAAAGGCAAGCTGACTAGCCCCGGTCACACACCAGAGCTGGTGTACATTTGGTCCCTGGGTAGCCACACACAGCCCGGGGCTGGTGACATGTGCAGAGCACGCTGACGGAGCTTCTGACCACTGAAGCCACGTGGTGTCCTTGGCCAGTGGGGCCATTTCCCAGGGCCAGGCTCCGCTGTGTGTGCAGAGTCAGCCATGATTGCTTATTTGTTTGTTTATTTTGTTTTTTGAGACAGAATCTCCCTGTGCATATATTTCCTCTAATTACAAAAAGAACATATGGACATTGTAGAAAATCTGAAAAATACAAAAGTAATACGAAGAAGAAAATAAAAACCACCCATTATTCAACATCTGAAAGATAACTGCTTCTTACAGTTTGGGGTCAGTGCTTCTAGTCATTATTACATGCAAAGCTGGAATTGTACAGGTTGTTTTCACTCAAAATGTGTTTCCATGGCATTAAACACCCTTTTATCGCTTGGTTACAGCTGCGCCATGTTTGGTCCTGTGGGCCATCGGACGTGTTACACCCCTTCCCTGTTTAATACTGCAGTAGTTCCAGGCTTAATCTGCTGCAAACACTCATACACCTTTTATACTTTTCTGGCTATTTCCTTAGATTGTGTTTCTAGAATACAACTGCTAGGTCCACCCTCCCCAAAAGACCACAGAGACGGAAATGTGGGCTCTGTACAAGCAGCAATTCCCGGAGGTCAGGTGGGTTGCAGGCAGAGCCCGGCCACAGGGAAGTGAGCTCCGCACAAAGGGGAGCGAGCTGGCCCCAGAGGAGGACTCCTCATGCCCACCAGGCCCCTCTACACGGTCCTCTGTGTCCCTTCCCCTGCGTCCCTGGATGGGTCCTGCAGGCTACGTCTCAGGCAGAGAGGTGGGGGGGCACTCGTGCACACCTGGCACGGGGCACACCCTCTTTGGATATTCTGTTCCAGTCTGTGTTATATTCTCTGTATAGTCCATCTCATATATAATGAGTATCTACTCTACGTGTCTGCAGATACCTATGAAATGACCGTTTCTAGTCTCCCTTTTGATGTGAAGCACAGGATAAGGAGGGGAAGCTGTGCTTTCAGGCAGACTGCAGTTCCAGTGCTGCTGTCTGATGAGCAGAGTGGTTTGTACAAGTGAGTGCTCCTCAGCCAAAGTTTCTCCTCCAGGAGAGGGGTAACAGTGAGACCTGCCCCGTGGGGTAGGGGGTCTCCAGCCCTCGGCAGTGCAGCACTCAGTGCTCTGCGAAGGTTAGCTGTTCTTTTGTATGTTTTCCCATTGAGGCTTTATTGTCTTCTGATCGTTGTACAAATGTTTGCATGAAAAGCGTACTTACATTACATAGAAAACATTTTTCCAGTTTGCCAGCTGTTTTCATTTTCATTATAGTAATTTTTTTTGCTTTGTTTTTGGTGGTGCGGGGACCTGAACTTGGAACCTCACACTTGCCAGGCAGGCGCTGCACCACTGAGCTACATCCCCAGCCCTCATTATTTTTAATATCTAAAAATTAGGTATTTTTAAGCTTAACACTGTTGTTCTTTTGAAATGGGTTTAAATGGTCTATGTGGGTTTCTTTCCTTTATGTTTAGAAAACTCCTTCCTTAAATATATGCTTCTTTACTGTTTTTACTCTTCATGTGTGTGGCACTGTAGGTTGAATCCAGGACCTTTGCACGGAGCTACATCTTTAGTCCTTTTAGTTAATTAATTATATTTTAATTAATTATATTTTGAGACAGCGTCTTGCTAAATTGTCCAGGCTGAATTTGAGTTTCTAAGCTCCTGCCTCAGCCTCCCTGAGTATTGAGATTATAGATATGCATCACACCACCTGGCTTTCTTCCATTTCTTTTCAGTTTAATAGTTCGCTTTTTTTTTTTTTTTTTTTTCAGTACCGGGGATTGAACTCAGGACCTTGCGCTTGCCAGGCAGGCGCTTATGCCACTGAGCAATATCCCCAGCCCAGTAGTTCACATTTAACTCTAATCTAGCCATACCTTGTTTTTGTGTGTGGAGTGAGGTAAGGATCTCATTTTATTTTCTGTATGGATAACCTACTGCCACACATGCAGACATACCTGTCCCTTGGTCACTGGGAGAGAATGGCCTTTCTGCCTTGCACCGCACAGTCCCAGGCTCTCAGGTCCTCTCTGAGCTCGTGCCTTGTGGCCCAGATGGCCCAGTTGATGATAGGACCTTTCTCCTGGGACACAAGCGCTGCTGGGCTCAGATCCATGTCCCTCCACCTCTTGATCCTTCTGGGTCTCTGGTGATAACAGTCTCCATCCTTCACTGCATCGGACCTGAGCCCTGACGTCTGGGCTCTCTTTAGCGGCACACAGCACTGTTTCCTCACCTCTGTCTTGCACTCCTGAGAGGCTGTGAGGGCAGGGAAGCAGAGGCAGGAGGGCTGCTTGTGTCGAGTTCCTCTCCACACCCCTTCAGACCGGGCCTGTGCCCACACCCTCTCCTCTCCCAGCCTGTCTTCCCCATCCACCCCAACAGCACCCCTACTCTTACTGAGCCTACCCCACAGAGTGAAGACTGAACTTCCCTTTTGCTCCCCAAGGGTCAGCAGCTTCCACGGGCTCTTGGGTTGGCCTCTCAAATCAGAGGGGACCTAAGGGGAACCTTCCACGAGTGACTCCGCAGAGTCCAGAAAGATGTGCAAGAGCCAGTTCAGTATGGCCCATGGGACAGTGACAGCTGACAGCCATGCCACAGCCAGGCTGCACACCCTTCCGTGAGTGGGAGCTCACCCACATGTGGGACACCCATGTGTCCAAGTGCGCTCTGGGCTGTTATCTCAGTCCGTCCTCACTGCAAACTTACGTGCCTGCCAGCTTCCCAGCGCTACTGTGCAGTACCCAAGTTGGGACTCACAGAGAAGAGAGGGGTATAAAGTTCAGTCCTAGAACTTCCTATCCCAGTGCTGGCAGCTGCTTTCCTCTGGGCCTCTGTCAAGGGCAGCACTCGAGGGCGGGGCAGGTAGTACATGGAGAACTAACATTGTGACCCAGGATGGAAAGTGGGGAAGAAGCTGTGGTCCCCAAAATCTCCCTTGGGGTGAGGCTTCCAATGACCTAATGGTCCTACAGGGGTGGCCACGCCCATTGACCCCACGACCTTCCAAAGGCTCCGCTACTCCCAGGAGCACAACCCAGGCACTAGGCCTTTTGACAAACTACATTGGGTGGACAGTCAGCATCTAAAAGTAGCAAAATAGAAGTCCGTATTGTCCTTCCTGTTTGACCAGAGGACAACTGAGGCTTAGCAAGTTGGATGGCAGCCCAGCTGCAAGTATAGGACCAGGCTGTCTGCTTCTATAACCTCTGCTCCTTGTCAACTTGCCTGGCAGCTCAACGGGGTCACCAGAGATGGTGCTGAGACTTATATTTTGCATAGACTTACATTTTTCATCACCATGTCCCCATGGAATTTCCTGTCGGTTCGGTTCACCAGAACCTCATGGGCACTGTAGGAGGCCAGCAAGGCCTTAGTTATTCTCCACCTGACAGAGGTAACAGTGCTCCAGGTCATGGGGCTTGGGCAGCAGAGCCAGAGGTCCAGGGTCAGCATCTCTGGGCAGAGCAAGGCCTGGTTCTTGCCAAGCAAGCAGGAGGATGGCACGTGCCAGGGAGAAACTGGCCTGTCTGTCACCAGGGCCTGTGCTGCGTCTGACAGACCCAGCTAGCACCATTCTTGTCCTAGAGCAGTGTCCCTGTGACCAGGGACCAGTTGTGCAGTTTCCACTTGACCAACACTGAGCAGATGGCCTATGCTCCGGGCTTCCATCTCCTCACCTGACACTGGGCGTGACCAGCATGAGTCTTCTCAGAAGAGCTGCTGCGTCAGGGTGGGGACAAAGACATGGAATGAGAAGGGACCACTGCTTCACAGACAGCGTGAGGCAGAGTTCACGCTGGCCAGTCACTCTGCAGGGTGCTGGATGACTAAGAGTAATCTCTGACCACTGCCTCTCCGTCCCACCCTAGTCTGTTTTCTGTTTCCATAACAGAAGACCACAGGCTGGGTTAATCATGGGGCATGGAGTGTACCCAGCTCACAGTCCTCAGGGCTGGCAAGTCCAGGATCTATGGGCCACCTTCAGGCTATGTGGTCTTGAGGGGACCTAGTCACTTTTTAAAGGCCCAATCTCTTCATGCTATTGCAATGATAATTACATGTCTCCCTTTCCTTTTTTCATTTTTGTTTTTGAGGCAGGAGTATCACTCTTGCCCAGACTGGCCTCAAATTCCTAGGCTCAAGCAATCTTCCAGCCTCAGCCTCGAAAGTAGCTGGGACACTATGGTGCCCAGCTGACAACAATTAAATTCCAGTAGGAGTTTCAGTGGAGACATTCAAACAATGGCACATCCCCAGACTGTCATTGCTGTCACCCTCCGCCCTTCATGTTTTCCAGGTTCCTTAAGAAATGGTCTCTGCCTGCAGTTTCAGGGTTGCCAGTGGAAAAGCTGCAAGTTCTGCCAGAGACAATGCAGGCAGTTCTGGGGGTTGGGAAGCCCAGGAGTCTCACTCAGAGAGGCTCACGGGCTTCAGGCAAGGGGTCAGCTCAGGAGCTGGTGGGGACCAGTTTCCAGCTCCCACACCTGGCTCCAGGTGGCCGGCCTGGGCTGCTAGACCTGCCTTCTTCTCACCCTGCTCTCCTTTGCCGGCTTCACTGGGGGCAGGTAGTTGTGGGCAGTGGTGTCCAAGACACTGGCTCTCACCCAGCAGCAGGAGAGCATTGAGTTCCAGTGCATGGGAGGAGACTCAGATTGGAGTGGCTTGGGTCTGAGCCCATCTCTGCACCAGCACCGAGCCTTGGCACTGGAGACCTGTGGGTGGGACCCTTGGCTCCTGTCCCCCAGAGGAGACTTGCGGTGCCACCAGCAGGAAGAGGGGATGAGATGGTGAGTGGCACCAACAGTGCTGCATATCATTAATGTGCAATGTATAAATTTAAAAAAAGAAGGAAGGTAAAAGAAATATAAACTAAGCAACAATGTGCACAAAAGTTTGGTCTTCCCACTTGGCCAGTGCATAGAGATATTTACAGTATACTTTGTACAACATAGAAAGCATAAGTGTAAAATGCTAGCTGGGTGTGCTAGTGCACACCTATAATCCCAGCCTTTGCAAGGCCGAGGCAGGATTGCCCCAAGTTCAAGGCCAGCCTGGGCTACACAGTAAGACCCTGTCTCAAAAATCCCGAAAAAAATAAATAAAATGCTTATCCTTTGCACATCATTTTGATGTGGGTTTTTTACATCATGGCAGCAAGATAAACTGTTTAAAAGTCCACGTGATTAGCATCCCATTTTATAGCTAAGGAAACTGGGTTCAAAAGATTTGAAAATGGCACTGAATCACCCGGTTAAGAAGCGGCAGGCCCGGGGATATAGCTCAGCAGGGACAAGTGCCTGCCTGCAAGCACAACGTCCTGAATTTGGTTCCAGGTACAAAAAACAAAACAAAACAAAACAAAAAGAAGCGGCAGAGCTAACTCAGGCCTGAGATTTCTACCTGAAGACCAGCCTCCGCTCGGCTCTGTGAAATCATTTGTGTTCGGCCCTGTCATGATCATGCCTGTAACGAAGCTGAGAGAAACTGGACCATCAGGGCCTGTCTGTGGGGTCCTGGAAACGGTTTCTGAGCCATGAGTCTCTGTCAGGTTGTGTCATTGGGGGGATCGGACCCTGTGGTTGCGTCAGTCATGATACCCGCAGTGCCAGCTCACAGGACTGCCGAAGGGAATGCTTGCATCTACACACCAGCGGAGAGAAAGCCCCGGAAGTTTTGTCTTATACTAGTGGTAAATACCACTGCGTACACATTTAAGAATCCAAATAAAGGAAGAACATAAAGCTGGACAAGTGGCAAACACCTAGAATCACAGCATTCAGAAGGCTGAGGCAGGAGGATCATAGATTCAAGCCCAGTCTGGGCAACTCACTAATTTAGTGAGACCCTGTCTCAGAATACAAAATAAAGATTAAAAAACGAAGAAAATGAATATTGTCCATGACCCGGTTACCCAGAGTCAATGGATGTTAACATGTCGGTGTGTACCTGTGGGCATTTTCCCTAGTGGAAAATGCACACATAGACTTTTACAGCATACAGCTGGAGTGTGAGCATCCTGCTGGCTCCTTAACCCACGTGGATCTCACGGGAGTCAGATTAGGGCTACATAAGCATTCTGGGTAGGGCTGGACGTCTTGCATTGGCTGGGCCTGGGGTGTGGAGGTTGCGTGGCTCCTGGCTTTATTGAGACCCTTGAATAATTTCCTTAGCATCCAGGTGAAGAAGTGAAGTGCCAGGTCAGGAATATTCATTCTCAGGCATTTTATTCATACCTAGCAGCACTCCTGAAGCCTGGCCTTGTTGCTGCCAGCAGCAGGCCAGGCCCTGCACCTGTCTACTACTGGCTGCTCTCTGTCTTTAGTTATCTGCAGATACTTGCCAGATTGATCATCTTGACCATTTTGGGTGGGTTTTTCTTTGTTTTTTTTGGGGGGGGGGGTTCTTTTTTGAGACAGGGTTTTGCTATGCAGTTCAGACTGGCCATGAATTCACTTTGTAGCCCAGGTTGGCCTTGAACTTCCAGAAATCCTCCTGCCTCAGCCTCCTAAGTGCTGGAATTACATGCATGTACCACCATACCTGGTGTATTTATAATTCTCTTTTTTTTACTTCATGGTGGTGAGAATGGAAACCAAGGCCTCACACCCTGTACCTGACCCTTAGTTTATATTTCTTTGATGACCAAGGAGGCTGACCCTTAAAGAGCAGCTGCAATTACACGGAGAGTTCCTTTTTTGGTGCCTCTTCATACAAATCTGTTTGGACTTTTGAGTGTTTTTTTCTATTAAGATTCGGTTGAATAGCTGGCTTGAGAGTTGCACTCTGGGGACAATTTTCAGTGACTTGACATTAACCTAAAGGGACATTTAAAGTGATCTTTCAAGGTCTCCAGCCCTGCTGCCTGTTCCAATTCCATGTCTTGGACCAAGGAGTCAGGGCATTAATATTTCAGCTGATACCAAAGGTCATCCTCGCAATCACAGACATCAAGTCCAGTGTGCCCGGGGTAACTTGGAGAGAGGAAGATATAGCGGGGGAGAGGTGATAGGCTCTGTGTAGGTGACAGAAGCCAGAACCACAGTGAGATTAAAGGAAAAAAAGGGGCCTGGAGAACCGAGCTGTCCAGCATGACCTGTGGCTCCCCTGTCCCTCTGTACACCAGAGACCTTGCCAGTGCTTGTCCGGCTGCCAGCAGTTCCCTCAACAAACACTCCTTGTGGGCTCTGTGATGGCTCGCAGCGAAGCCTGTGTTTTCACGAGTAGAGGAATTGCCAGTGGGTGGGCTAGGAGAAAGAACGCTTCAGGTTGTCCTGCCTCAGGAGGAAGAAGGCTAAACTGGGGAGCCTTGCCTCCCTAGGAGGATGCAGCAGGAGACCCTCACCTACTAGACAGAAAAGGAACAGGCAGGGTGGACACTCTGAGGACACAGGCTTCACCTACCCATAAAATGCTGGAGAGGGGATAGTTCCCAGGGCTTTAGGGAAGTCGCAGTTTCCCAGTAAGGCCACCAGGGGTGACTGTAACTTCACAGTGTGTCCCCAGCACCTCAGGAGGAAAGTCAGTGAGCCTAGAGCAGTGGCTGAAACCCCAGTGGCCCTAAAGCTTCCCTGTGCCTTGTGGGCAGGTGCATGAGGCCCCTTTGGGCTTCTCCCCTTGTGTCCCCTGGGCCGAAGCCCAGCTTGAGCCTCATGCTGGAGTTGGGGTAAGGGGTTTCCCGCCTCCAGCTTCGCCGCTGCCTCCCTGGGGACAGGGACTGGGAGGACTTCCGTGGATCGGCGGGCCTGTCTCATCAGCTCCGACTGTGAGGCCCACACAGGGCTCATCTTACAAAGGACACGCACAGGAGCTGGCTCCCTCAGCCAGAGCCGTGGATGCGAGATCACAAGTCAAGGCCAAAGAGCTTCAGAGGTGGAGAGGGGAGGAGCCCAGTGTCCGTCACCCAGAGGCCAAAAGGAGGGGAGCTGCTGGGGACAGCAGCGGGAAGCCTGTGTGCAGGCTGTGCGAGGCCCTGGGCTCTGCGGTGGGGCTGGAAGGCCGTGTGCGGGAGACCACTGCTGCCTTTGCGCTCTGTGCCAGGTGCCGTGTGAGGTGCCAGGAAGGCAGAGAGGAAGGAGCAAGGGAATCCTATTTTCATTTTTCTTTAGGACAGTAGAGTTGTTGGGCTTAGTGCCATTGCTACATAAGACATGTCTATCAAAACTGTCTACACAGCATAACACATCTGTGCTGGTAAGAACCTTAGGACTGAGTCATGTACACCGCCATCGCTGTTTGATGTGGAGTGGGGAGGCCTGGAGGGCCGGGGGTGGGGGGGTGTAGGGCGGGAGGGGCGGGAGCCAGCGTTGCTCTGCAGATGAGTGACTGGCCAAGTCTTTCCACTTGCAGATCTGGTGTCTGGCAGCATGACCCGTGTTACAGGCCTTTCCTGGGGAGGACACGAGAAAAAGGGAGCAGGTGCGGGTGCGGGCACGTGGGCTTCCAGAAAGTCAGCGTCAAGCCTGGTAGAGGGACGGTTGTCATCAGCCTACCTGGCCTTGGCGGATCTTGCGGGGGAACAAGCCCCAGCACCCACTGCCTTGTTCTCTTGGCAGGCTTTATGGAGCTCGCTTGTCCCTTCTGTCCAGACCTCTCAGGCCTGTGCTGTTGACAGCTGACTGCCCCAACAGCCAGCACCAGCTCTTTCCTCTCAGCCAACTCTCCGGAATCTCCTCTGCCTTCCTGTGTCTGGCAGCCACTGCCTCGCACACCCCTAGCCCTCTCTTTGCTTTCTTTCATTCAGTTCCTACACATTACTGAAGTCTTACGGCTGGAGAAGATGTTATGTTGTTTCCTGTGCGGGCTCCAGCTCTTCTTCTGTTAGCTGGTGTTCTTGCTCATTTCAAGTATGTTTTTAGGCATTCCATTTTAATTTTGAATAGATCTGGCTATAAAGTTCTTAGTTATCTTGGAATATCTTTATTTTTTCATAGACTTTTTCGTCTTGTTTCTATTTGTGTGTTTTGCTGTTGTGAGGAACAAACCCAGCTCTGTGGGCATGTTAGGCATGCAGAGTGCCTGCCACAGCTCAGTCCTGCAGACCTGTTTCCTGCACAGAATTTCCTCCTCAGTCTCTCTGGGGACTTTAGTAAGAACTCTAAATTCACTTTTGTTTACTCTATTAACTCTGTTCTTAGAAGCCAGTCACTTTGCTTTGTCGTGCTCATGAGTGGTTTTCCTGAAATGTCTTATGAGCCAATCTTGAAGGCACACACATCTGTAATTCCAGGCACTCTGGGTGGCTGAGGCAGGAAGATTATAAATTCAAACCCAGCCTGGTCAATTTACGTATTTAACTAGACCCTGTCTCAAAAGTCATGTGAATCCTTACCCGTCTTTCATGTCTGCAAAGGTGATAGCAGGCAGGTCATTACAGACTTGCAGAGGCTTCCTTGGCAGTTGTGTGGTCACTATACCACTAGCAGACATTTGTCCTCAGGTGCCTGGCAGCTGTTGAACTATCAGGTCACCTTACCTCTAGAGAAGTACAGGGGTATTGGGGGACAGAAGGTCTTTCTGTTTTTTGAGACAGGGTCTTGCTGTGTAGTTCAGGCTGACCTTGAACTATGTAGCTCAGGCTGGCCTTGAAGTTGCAGCAATTCTCCTGCCTCAGCTTCCCAAATGCTGGGATTACAGGCATGCACCACCACACCCAGCTAGACAGGAAGTTTTCATTTACTAAGTCTCAAAAAATGGGCTTAGCCAGCAAGAGCAATGTGGGTAGAATATTCTACTTCATTTAAATATTACTAGAGGCTCTTGGTTATCACTAAGATAGTGCAGCTGCGGAAGCACACTTTTTACTTGAGGGAAGCAAATGCTCTTTTGGCAAGAATTCCCAGATCACTCTGGATCCATATTCTGTTTATAACCAGTTGCTTCCAAGCCTGCTGTGACACCTCCATCCTGAGATTAATTTTCACAACGTTCCTGCAGGTTTCTTCATTTCCCGTGTCTTTTTTTTTTTTTTAATTTCTTGGATAATATCCTTAAATAATCCTCTCAGAATCATGGACAGCAATTTTTTTTTTTTGAGAAGAAAAATTTATTGGAGAAAAAGACTGAGACATAGGAATGGGGATGTGGGGATTAGGAATAGCTCCTGAGAAACAAGAGGGGTTTCCAAGGGGTTGCCTGTGAACCCACCTCTCAAAGGAAGCTTTATGGAGCAAAATCGTGATGTGAGTACAACGTGGGTCAAAATTATGATCAACTGATAAGATTGCAAGTATAGTAGGTAACATTGATCTAATGGCACCAAGAGTACATGAGCAACATCATTACCCTTGGCTGATAATCTACCGCCTTAGACTCAGAGGTCTTAGTCTCAGTAGGTGGGAAAGGATGGCCACCCCTAGTGAGTGCTCAAAAGGGTGAGCTTAATCCCAACTCTCCATTCATCCCTTAGGGAAATATGTAAAACTAGCCCTTGTGCCTTTAATCTTCTGGATACATTCTCCTGCAGTGACTCCTCAAGGGCCCAGCCCTGTCTGACTGCCTGCTGTATTTCTACCCCACATAGCTGCCTATGATATTCCCTCCTCTGAAGAGGTATCCCTAAGTGCAGTTGGGGGGAAGGGGCATAGTTTCCACCTAGCTGCTTTGAGCTGAGAAGGGTCACTGCAGGGGAACTCAGTCAGGGCCTCCTCCTCCAGAGAGCTGATCTAATGGGCCTCAGATGATGGACAGCAAAACTTTTAATTCTTTTGTTTATGACAATGTCTTTATTTTGCTCTCACACTTGAGTAATAGTTTAGTTGGATGTAAAATTCCAAGTGCAAAATAAACTTCCCTCAGAATTTTAAATGCATTTTTCAATTTTTTCCTGAAGCCCAGGGTTATGAATTAGAAGCTGGGTGATAATTGGGTGATCTCTTTCTTGTCCCTTTATCAGGGGTCTGCCCTTCCTTGGGGAGCTTTAGCCTCTCCTGGCTCCTTAGGTCGTGCGCTGTGCTGAGCGAGATGAGCGGTGAGTCCAGCTGGCTCACTGACGCACCCTGCGGTGGGAACCGTCAGGATTCTGAAAGACCCCTCTTCGGACTGTAAAACTGTACAACCACTTTGCAAATAGTTTAGTAGTTTCTTAAAGATTTCAACTGGGTGCAGTGGTACACACCAGTAATCCCAACTACAGAAGGCTGAGGCAGGAGGATCACTGAGTCCAGGAGCCTAGGAGATCAAAACCAGCCTGGGCAACACAGTGAACACTGACACACAACAAAATGAGCTTATGAGCATGTGCTCCTGCGACCCAGCTGTTCCAGGAACAAGGAATGCACGTGCCCATGCGAAGTTTCTGCATAGCTTTATAGAGGTGCCTTGGTTCACTAACACTTTTGTTTGAGAACAATTTGGTTCACAAACAGAAGTGTTTGGCAAAATTTTGTTTTTGTTTACGAATTCTGCATCAGGAAACGAACATGAACATAGCCACCTTGTCCAGAATTGTGGAACAAATTAAGTTTGAGAATCGAGGTACCACCATACTTGTAATATCCCCAACTGGAAACACGTCAGAGATCCAACAACAATTGTTTGGATAAACAAATTGCAGATATTAAGCATATATCTGTACACTGGACTACTACTCAATAATTGAGAGGAGTAAATAATTTTATTTATTTATTTATTTATTTATTTATTTATTGAGACAGGGTCTCACTGTGTAGTCCAGGCTGGCCTTGAACTCACTGTGTAACCCAGGCTGGCCTCAAAAGTTGCAGTGATCCTCCTGCCTCAGCCACTTGAGTGCTGGGATTATAGACGTGCATCACCATACCTGGTGATAAAAGTAAATTATTGATATAACTGAATCTCAAAATCATTATGCTGCACTAAGCCAAAGAGAACACACTGTATGGTCCTATTTGTATACAACACTCTGCATTGCAAACCAGTCAGCATATGGTGACAGAAACCAATCTGAAGAGAGTGCTGAAGGAAGGGGTCACAGGTGAAACAGGAAGTTTGGGGAAGGGGTGGATAGGTTCCTTCCATGTGGCTGTCAGGACCCCTCTGGAGTCACTCTGTCCTGTGGTCACAGGACAGAGCCATCAGTCCTGCATGGGTTTGCCAGGCCCTTGCCAGCTCCAGGTGTGCACTCATGAGAGCTGTCACCAAGCAGAGAACTTGGGTCTCTTAGGAACTGTCCAGTCCAGAAGGACAGGTGTGGGGACCCTGGGCTACTTACACATACATTGCACCCAGGCCGATGCCCTCACCACTTCCTGGACCTTCTGGGCGGCAGCTCTCAGGCCACTGGGCCCCTTTTGTAACACAGTCCCTTGCCATTCTGCAGCTGTGCAGCCAGCCCCCTCCCTGACAGCCACATTTTTAAAGAACTTAAAACTCCATTTCAACAGTCACTTTTCTCCTGCTGCTACTGGAGGTTCTGGGGAGGGAGGAAGTGGGCGCGAGGACTGTCTGAAAACACCTGCTCCACACGTGTCCCTGAGGAGCACCGCAGTACTCTGGTGCACGTCACCCGGGCCGGGCACGTCAGAGCACTGCTCTCGGGCTCCTATATGTAGTCCTGAAGAGTCCTGGGCCTTGCTGAGGGGCCAGCAAGCAGTCTCCGCTCCCGATTCCTGACCACAGGCTCTACACAGCTGTGGAAGGCTCCAGCCTCTCTGGGCCCAACAGCTTCATTTCCCTTCAGGACCTCCCTTGCAGAATGAGAGCGTGGTTTAGGAATAATGATTAATGTCACTGGTCTCACCTGTGTGTGTGATAGGGCGGTCCTTAGCTGTAGCCCCAGCTACTCGGGAGGCTGAGGCAGGAGAGTAGTTTGGGCCCAGGAGTTTAAAGCCAGCCTGGGAAACAAAGTGAGCTCCCATCTCCAAAAAAAGAGGTGAGGGGTTGTAAAGAAGGCCCCTTTATACCTGTTAGAAGAGGGGCAAGAGGAGCCTTTCTGAGGAGTGGATGGGGGGGTGTCTTCCTGGTGGGTCCCGGGTGAAACCTTGTTAGTGGCTGCTCTGAGGGGTGCATATTTGATGTCTGCACATTCCTGCACTCACTGAATTCAGTGACAAGTGTGAATTGTGTTCATTACCACATAGGAGATGTGGCCCCCACAGACTGGGCCCCTTCTTCCTGCGGCTCTCTAGCATTCCTAGAACTCTGGGGTCTTTTTCTGTGCTCCTTTCCCATTGGTAAGTACCAAGTTGGCGCTGGGTTGACAAGCAGCGCCCTTGTGTCCCTGTCCTAGACTATGGCTTCCCGGACCTCACGGAGAAGGCGGGGCCGATGGACATGGATGATGCCGGCCAGGCCGCGGAGCTGCCCAGCCTGCCCTCCACCATGCCCAAGCTGAACCTGGTGGGGCCGCCCTGGCAGGTGCCTCCAGAAGAGGAGGAAGAAGAGGAGGAGGAGAGGGAGAAGGAGGAGGTGGAGAGGGACGAGGAAGACGAAGAGGAGGAGCTGCTGCCCGTGAGTGGGTCCCAGGAGGAAGCCACCACACAGGCCAGAGACTTTGTTCCCAGCAGCAGCAGCCAGGCCCCAGGCATCCCTGGACACAGGCAGGAAGAGTCTGGGGACCAGGCCGCATCAGGCGTGGAGGTGGACAGCAGTGTGGAGCCCAGCTTGTCCCTTCCCTTGGTCACCCCCAGCATGGTGACCCCAGGGCCTCAGGACCTGCCCAGCCAGGAGGCCGGGGCCACTGTGCTGCTGGCAGCTGGATCCCGGATAGAGTTTGAGGGCCCACAAGAAGCCAGTGAGGAGGCTACTGTGGGAATCAGTGCCGAGCCGGCCTCGTCCTTGTCCTCGGCTTCATCCCTGCAGACCGAGGCCACCCCCAGGGCTGAGACTCTGGATGAGGGCCGCCTGTACCCTAGGACCCCTACCCCTCCTCCGTCCGCTCCCCAAGACTCCGCACCAACGCTGTTCTCTGCCGTCCCGGGGCAGGAAGGTCTCAGCCAGCAGCCCCCAGGGGTGCCCTCAACAGAAGCTCCATCCAGGATACCTTGGGACTCCACTCAGGTGAGGCCCCTTCCTCCCCCAGGTCTGCGGAGTGCGGGGCACTTGGTGTATCACCTGGCGTAGGCTGTCAGCTCCCATCTGCACCCAGCCTCTGCCCCTCTGCTCCTCCAGGCCCCGCCTCTCCCTGCCACCTGAGTGTTGCCTGCTTTTGTCTCCCGGCACAGGTGATTTGCAAGGACTGGAGCAACCTGGCGGGGAAGAACTACATCATCTTGAACATGACTGAGAACATAGACTGTGTGAGTCCCGGGCAAGGCTAGGGGAGTGGGCGGGCCAGGGCGCGGGCTGGGGCACAGCAGGGCGCAGGCGACAGCTCGGTCCCCACTGCTTAGTGCCACCCAGAACCAGCACCACCAATGCCAAAAACAAAAAGCACTTTCTGTATTATAAAATTTGTAAGGGCTCTTTTGTGCTTGCCTCCTTCCCCTTCCTAATTTAAAGGAATCCTTTAGTTTCTGTGTACAGTATCTTGTGTGTTATGATAGCCCTTTGTTTTGTTTTGTGACTGGGTCTTACTGTGCTTCCCAGTCTGGCTCCCATCACCTGGGCTCAAGTGACCCTCCTGCCTCAGCCTCTACAGTAGCTGGGACCACAGGCATGTGTCATCATACCCAAAAGAATCTTTATAAAAACTTGTTTTCTCCCTGTATGAGTTACTTCCCCATTAGTTTGTTTTGGCCTGGCTTTTCTTATATAGGCTCTCCTGCATGTCTGCTAGTATTTGCTTCTAGCCCTCTAAGGACTGGGTGAAGCTGTTCCCGCTGCTGGGGATGGGGCTCAGGGCCTAGTGCATGCCAGGCAAGTGCTCTACTTCTGATCTCCATTCCCAGCCCTTTTTTGAAACTTGGAGGCAGTCTCTCTAGGTTGGCAAACCTCGTTTAGAACTTGTGGTCCTCCTACCTCAGCCTCCTAAGTAGCTGGGGTTACAGGCGACATTTCTCATGTCAGCGTCATTAGGTCCTTCCTCCTGGAGTGATTAGACTCTTTAAAGAGATTTCTGTGCCCCAGAAGTGTGAAGGGTTGGTTGTCAGTGTCTGGGGAGCCAGGCTGGGCAGAGGCCAGGGTGTCTCAGGGTTCTAAGTATGCATGCATAGTTCATTCCCCCGCACACACGTGTACTCAATTGTGCATGGTGTCCTCTAGGTCAGGGTCCCGCCTCTAATGCCCCTGGGGCTGGAGGTCCACTGCATGTGTGCAAAACCTTCAGT
The DNA here is from genome assembly GCA_004027595.1 of Dinomys branickii. NCBI lineage: Eukaryota > Metazoa > Chordata > Mammalia > Rodentia > Dinomyidae > Dinomys > Dinomys branickii. The sequence goes on along the minus strand of PVLD010002784.1, from coordinate 53,091 downwards.
TATCCCCAGCACTTGGGGAAAAAAGTACAAAAATTGCTAGACTTTAATCTACTGGAGAGAAGGACGTGTGTCAGGTGTGCAATGTGAGGGAGGAGCTTGGAGGCCGGGGGTTTCTTCAGGAGACTCCTAACCAGGAGTCCTTTGTTCCGCTCCTCCAGAGTTAACTGGTGCTGACTGCCGTGGGGTTTTGGGGTACGGGTCAGCAGGGACTGATTGCGGCTCAGCTTCCGTGTCTTGATGAGTTCTAAGTTTGCCACCTTCTTTGCCGTCTGAACTGCGTTGCTTGACCTCCTCAGCTGCTTTGCTTTGCGTTTGTCTCTGTGACCTTGGAGGTTAAATTCTTTGCTCTCCTTCAGTGGGTTCAGTGGGAGTGAGCTGGGAGTGGTGGAGCACAGATAGTCCCAGCACTCAGGAGGCTGAGGCAGGAGGATTGTGAGCTTGAAGCCAACCTGGACTACATAGTGAGACCCTGTCTAAAAACAACAGCAACGGCAAAATGAGCTCCCAACATCAATATAAACAGGAGTTTTAACATAGCTGATGCGGTACTGTTCTTTTTGATAATCAATACCTCATCTTGGGGCTGGGAATATAGCCCAGTGGCACGGTGCCTGCAAACATGAGGTCCTGAGTTTGATTCCCAGTATCAAACAAAACAAAACAAAACAAAACAAAAAAACCTCATCGTTGGCCTGAAAATCTCCTTGTTTTGGCCTCTGTTGGTTTTGTTTTGTTTTTTGTTTTGTTTTGTGCTTGCCAGGCCGGCACTGTGCTACTGACCTGTGTCCCAGTCCCTTGTTTGGTTTTTTTTGAGACAGGGTCTCACTATGTAGTTCAGGCAGGCTTTGAACTCAATGTGTAGCCTTGAAAAAGCCCAAGCTGGCTTCGAACTCGTGGTGATCATCCTGCCTCAGCCACCTGAGTGCTCAGATTTCAGATGTGTACCACCACGCCTGGCTTATACGTCCTTCAGGCCAGCCTATCAGTGTCTGACAGTCTCTATTTTCTGGCATAGTGAGTCACTCTGTGCTTATCTCCCGCCCCCAGCATGGAATGAGCATTTCTACAAGGAGCCCTTATTCCTGTTACTGAGAAAGGTCCTTAGGCCCCGCAGTGTGGGCACTTGGGACCCTTGAATCTTTAGCCTGTACTGTACTTTTTTGTTGTTGTTTTTGAGTCTTGGTCTCATTGTGTAGTTCAGATTGTCCCCAAACTCGCTATGTAGCCCAGGTTGGCCTCAAGCTGGGCCTGATTTCTCCTGTCGCAGCCTCCTGAGTGCTGGGATCAGGTGTGCACCATGGCGCTTGGCCACTTGCACATTTTTGGTGTGCATACTTGAATAATAAAGCCAGAAGTTCACATCTGTCTTTCCCACAGATATTAAAATGTTTCTAATGTGTCATCTTTGTTTTTGTCTCCTGTGTTATTCTCATTTAATATGAGACATCCACTCAGTTATCATAATTTTTGGGTTTCTTTAGTATAGCCCAAACCAAAATTTACCATCTAGACACTTGCAAATTCAAGTCCAGCATGTACGTATGTTCACGCTGTTTTGAAACAGACTCCTGGGCCGGGGGTACAGCTCCTTAGCACAGCACCTGCCTGGCAAGCATGAGGTCATGAGTTCCATTCCCGGTACCAAAAAAAAAAAAAAGAAATTGATTCTTGAAACCTTTTCACCTTCAAATCTGAGTCTGTTAACAAATTCCTGTTCCTCCCTTCCCTCCCTGAACCCTGCAACCACCTTTCTCTGTTCAGTTTCTAAGAATTTGGCCCCTTCAAATACCTCAGACAGCTGGGTATGGTGGCGCACGCCTGTAATCCCAGCACTTGGGAGGCTGAGGCAGGAAGATCGTTCTGAGTTTAAGACCAACCTGGGCTACAAAGTGAGCTCAAGGCCAGCCTGAACTGCATAGTCAGACCCTGTCTCAAAAAGACAAAAAAAAAACAACAAACCTTAGACGGGTCTCCTGCTACAGGATTTATCTCTGGAGTCCAGTCCTTTTCCACTCAGTGTCCCCAGTTGGTACCTGTGGTAGCAGGTATTGGAATATTTTTCTTTTTCAAGGCTAAAACTTCTGTGTATGGACAGAACACATTTGCTTACCCGTTCACCTGGCGCGGATATGGGAGTTGCTCTCATTTTCGGCTGCCATGGACATGGTGTGTGGACACCCCATTTTCGCTTCTGTGGTCCATTCCCAGAAGTGGGGCTTTCCCATCATATAGTCAGTCTGTTGCTGTTTCCTTGAGGACTCTCCACGCTGTTTCCCACGCTGGCTGCCCCATGTTCCACTCACAGCACAGCTCCAGGTCACTCCCTCCCCGCCGCCCTCACAGAGGCGCAGCTGCGCCTCACTGTGGTTTTGATTTACGTTTTCCTGATCATGGCGGTGAGCCCCAGTCACTACTGTCAGCAGCCAGCGTCTGCCCCACTCTGTCAGCATACTTTTTTCTCTGCAGCAAGACCATCACATACCTCTGCTCCTTCCCCCGTTGAGTTTCCTGCCTCCTCCCACAGTATCAGTCAGCCTTCAGTCAGTGTGACACAGTACCTGAGACAACCTGCGGGAAGTTTGCTGTGGCTCATGGCTTTGTCCTTGGTGCCTGCTCGGCTGGCAGCGTTGCTTTGGGAGCTGTGGAGAAGCAGCTCACCACAGGGTAGAACAAGCACAGAGGAAGCCGCACCCGCAGGGCAGCAGAGAGAGAGAGGGAGGAGAGGCTGGAGCCCAATCCCCTCGCAGGACATCCCCCAAGGATGCAGCTTCTTTCCTCCAGCCCCTCACAGGTTCCCTTGCTTCCCAGTCACACTGTGGACATCCGTCTAGTCTTTAGTACATGGCCTTTGGGGCAACTTTAAGATCCAAACCATCATATTCTTCTTTTTGTTTCTTTGAGACAGGGTCTCACTATGTAGTTCAGGCTGTCCTTGAACTCACTACGTAGCCCAAGCTGGCCTCAAACTCATGGCAATCCTCCTGCCTCAGCCTCCCAAGTGCTGGGATTATAGGCATGTGCCACCACACCCAGTTCAGACCATCATATCCTGCCCCAACCCTCAGAGACTCACAGACTCATGTCAATTTCACAAATGCCAAATGCATTCAGTCTATCTCCAAGACTCCTCAATGCCCTAATAGTTCTAGCATTGCTCAAAAGTTCAAGTTGAGAGTCTTCTCAGAGGCAAAAGGCCCACTCTGCTGGCAGCCCCTGTGAAAGTCATAAGGGTCTATACTTCCAGCATGCAACAGTGCATTGTAAACATCCCCATTCCAGGAGCAAGGATGAGAAAAACAGCAGGGCAGAGCTGAACCAAAGGGAGAGCAAGGCCCAGGGGGGCAAACACTAAATCCTCAGAGGCCATGACTCTAACGCTGCCACACTGCTTGGCCTCCAGGGCTGCCCTAAAATCTCACTGGATCCCTCTGTGACCCCACAGTTCTTGCATTCAGCAGGCATGTAAAACCTGCACCGAGCAGCTGACACAAGGTCTGTGCCAGCAGAGGCAGTTGCTGGGTCCCTGGGACCATGGCAGCTCTGATCTCCAACTGCCTCGACAGCTGAACACAGGGACGCAAGCCCTGGAGAGCAGTGGGTGGGGGTCCCGATGATCTCTGAGATGCCCTCAGGACCTCTTCCTTTGTCCTCGTGCACAATGCTTGGCTCCTCTTCAATGACACTAATCTCCGCCCTCTTGGGCCCAACTTTTAAGTGCCTCCTTTTCTGACCAAACTAAGAAAACCTTTCTGCTTTGCTAGATTTCCATTCACATAAATGCAGCTAAAAGCAGCCGGCACTACCCATGCCACTGCCTGAATACTACCTAGAATTTCGCTCCACCAGGTTAGTCAGTCAATAATCTTTAAACTCAGCCTCCACAGAGTCTCAAGGCATGGTCCCAGTGGAGACAGGCTCTTTGCCAGCATGTACAATGAAGACCTCTACTCCGTTTCCTTGTAGCGTCCCCATTCCCACCCACAAGCTCATTGGCAGCAACTTCACTGCCTGTGTTCTGGTGTCTGAGCCCCACTACAGCACTCCAGGCGTGGTCTAGTCCACTCCTCAAGTTTTTCCAAACACATCCCATAACCTAGTTTCAAAGGCTGCCAAACTGCATTATTGAGTATGTTCACAACAATTCCACTTCTCAGTACCAGTTCTCTGTGTTGGTCAGCTTCCCATTACTGTGACAAAATGCCTGAGATAACTTATAAAAAGGAAAAATTTGCTTTAGGTCCTGGTTTCAGAGATCAGTGCTTTGAGGGCCGTGGCCAGGCTGCTCATCATGACGGGAGCGGTGATGGAGGAGGCCACTCACCTCGTGGCCGCCAGGAAGCAGAGAACTGAGGTGGGACCCTCGTGTCCCCTTCAGGGTATGCCCAGCACCATGAATTTCTCCCACTAGGTCCCCTCTCTTAGAGGCTCAGCCAGCCCCCCATACACCCTGGGTGGGACCAAGCCCCTGCCTCTGAGGGACACCTAAGATGCAAACCCTAACAGTGCCCTTTAGCAGCTCTTCCTGCAAGGGTAACTGCCTTCGTTTATGTAGAAGTGTCTTTAATTTTCTTGTATTCTGTTGTAGTCAGGGTTTGCAAGGGAATGTGTTTAATATAGGACACATAATTTATAGGATTATTTTACAATATTCACCAAAAAGTCAAATGCAGAGGAGTGCAGGAGATCTGTCCGCACATTAGAAACCCAAAGAATCCAGCCAAGGGCCTGGATCCCATGGCAGTATCCTCCACGAGTCTGACTGGAGGCCCAGAGCCCATGGCAATGTCTCTGCAAGTCTGTATCAAGGATCTGCCCTGGGAAGGCCCAAAGGCCAGTGGTGGAAGCTAGAAAGTCTGCACCAGTGGGATGAAAGCCCTGTGCCAGCGAGCTGAGGGGTCTGCCCTGGAGCCAGGAAGCGATGCTCAAGGTAAGGACCAGAGCTCCCCCAAGGTGAACTGCAGCCATCCTCAGGGACAGTGAGGACCCACTCCTCGGATGATGAGAACAGCTGAGTTCATACAGGAAAGCCAGCACGACAGGTTTCTCTAGGAGAGTCAACAGCGCCCTCTTCCCCTCCAGTTCTCCTTTTCTGCAGTTGGCAACAACCCTCAGGTGGGCCCTCCACACCCAGCACCACACCGAGTCAGTTCAGCTGGGGGTTACAGGTTGCCCATTAGTTAGTACACTACACATTCTTTTTTGTACATGTATTTTGGTGTAATTTCAAATTTATAGAAAGAGGAGTACAAATTCCACCTGTGCTTCAACCTGATTCACCAGGTGTTGGAATTTTTTCAAACCATTTGGGAAAAGCTGAAGGCGTTGTTCCCTTTTGGCCCACTCTAAGTATGTATGTTCTCAGAAGAATATCCTCCAGGTAACCACAATACATGGTCAGAGTCAAGGATTAACATTCATGCAAACTCACAGTTTGATCTACCTGATTTGTTATTTGAGATTTTGCCAGTGGTCCCAATAAGTATTTTGTAGCCTTTCTCCTCTTTGTGGTCCAGCATATCATCAAGGATGGTGCCTGCATTTACCTCTCAAGTCTCTGGTCTCCTTTAGTTTGCAAAGTTCCCAGCCTTGCTTTGTGTTTCATGATCTTGATATATTTGAAAAGACAGGAGTAATGTGTACAAAACATGGTGGGTTACAGAGAGGCACCCTTTTGTGTGTGTGTGCCGACGGTGTCTCGGGAAGCTTTATAAGCCAGAGCTATGGCTATGGGGATTTGATCCTCCAGCTCTGCAAACTCCATGAAAACTTGCCAGCTTCGGTTTCACCAGAGGTCATAGGAAACTGGATGGGAACTGCGGAGAATTTGAAAGAGGAAGCCGGAAGATAGAGTGGGGCAATCAGAGTTATCGCCTGGGAATGCCAGAGACCATAGACAACCCTACTCTGAGATGCAGGGACCTGAGCCTTTGCCCAGCACCACAGAGAGAGGCATGAGTGGCTGAGGACAAGGGTGTTGAGGGTCCTCAGAGAACACCCTGCTCATCCAGACGCAGGCACAGAAGCAGAGCTGACCATACTGTCCTTTCTGGGCCCAGCCCTAGAACTGACCATTTTTGCAAGGAGTTCGCATTGCTTTTCATCAGGAACAGTATTTAGAAAGCGAGATGCGGCTGCAGGCGAGCTCATGGCCACGGCACCGTCTGTGCGCTGGGCCTTTTAGGGAGTGGTGTAAAGGATGAGTTGAGTCTGCTTTTCCTTTTCCAGTTGTCCCAGCACCTTTGAATAAGTATTTTTATTGCTCACTTTACCTTACCTTTCCACTGAACCTTCACTTTGTAATACATCCCCAGCCCTTTTGTGCGTGCATGCATGCATGCTTTTTTTGAGACAGGGTCTCACTATGCAGTTCAGGCCGGCTTTGAGCTCACTTTGTAGCCCCAGATGGCCTTGAACTCACAACAATCTTCCTGCCTCAGCCTCCCAAGTGCTAGGATTACAGGCGTGCATCACCACGCCCAGCCCCAGCCCTTCTTTAATCATTCAGTTTGAGACAGGGTCTCAGTAATTCACTAAGTTGCCAAGTCTAGGCCTGAACTTGTGGTTGTAAACTTGAGCCTGCCTGAGCCTCTCAAAGTGCTGGAATTATAGGTGAGCACCACCATACCAGGCTAAGCTACAGCCCCAGCTACTTTTCTTGTAATCGTCCCAGGGTGTTGGGACCATTGCCCCCATTTTCAAATGAGGAAACCAAGGCTCAGAGAGGGGTAGTACTGCACTGGCAGTCATACAGCTAATAAATGGCAGAGCCAAGACTGGAATCCAGACTTACTAGTTTCCAAAGTCAAGGCTTCTTCCCTTTGCCTCAGACACTCAGCTTTCCTCTCTCACAAGTGGTGCGGTATCTGTCATCATCAGAACCTGCGGGTGTGAGCTGGGCTCCGTCTCTGCTCAGGGAGGTGCAGGGCTGTGCAGGGGTGGAGCAGAGCCCTGTGGTAAGATGGCGGTGCTGGAACTCAGTGCTTGTCCCCTGGCCTGGGTGTGTATGGCCAGCCCCAGCCCTGAGGAAGACGGACCAGGCAGGAGCTGTGGGTTCCCTGGCTGCACAGTGGCTGCCCCTGGGCTCCAAGGTAAAAGTGCATTGCTCTGTAGGCCAGTGAGTACCAAGGACCAAGTAAGTGCCATGCCTGCACTTACCGTGGTAACCAGAAACAGGTCCAGCACCTTAGTCACCCTTTATGTTGGCATGACAACCAGGAAGCACTTGTTGGCCTATGCTGTAGCAACAAAGAAGCTGGGAATGGCAGGAGACCCCGTGTGGTGGCCTGATGAGGCGCAGCACCCATACATGAGCTGAGTGGCTGGGAGAGGTGTGGCTGGGCCCTGGAGCCTGCAGGCATGGACAGGAGGGGAGGGCTGTGGAGGGGAGCTAGAGGGGCAGCAGCTGCAGGGCTGCCCCCAGAAGGGGCATGAAAGGGACACGTGGGGGTGGTGCTGTGGGCAAGAGGCTGCATCTGGGTTGCTGCCGCTCCCCGAGTGCCTGTCCTGGGCCCGCTCCTGCTTGGTTTTAGCTGTGTGGTTACAGGCACACGTGAGAAGGAGAGCTGGGCGATCTGGGTGAGTGAGAGACAGGAATGAGACCTGTCATGCCTCATGCTCCAGGTGTGGAGCCTTCTTTGGAGTCGCTCTTTGGGTCACCCTAATAACAGCACTCATCACACCAGGCTGTGTCCACGGTGCCGTGGAACTATGCCTGAGCCGCCACCAGTGCCCCAGCGCGCCGGTGCCCTCTGTGCACAAGTGTGGTCCCCCTTCCTGTGTTCATCCTGTGCCACACATTTCACACCAGGCACAAGACGACTGGTATAGCTCCAGACCTCCGCTTGTCACCACTGAGTGTGGGTGTGTCTGTCCCCTTGCTCAGTGGTGTCTCTGGGCTGACCCATGCCTCCCTCATGTTGAAGGCTTAGCAGGGAGTGGGCAGCAGGGTGCACCTTGGGTTCCCACCAGTGGCAAGATTGCAGCCCCCAGCTGGTCCCCAGAACTTCCCCGAAGAGCCTGAGGATCCTTTGGCCACTGGGTGAGGGTGGAGTGGGCCTGGTGGGAACTGAGGGTCCAGAGCCACTGTCCCTGCCTTGCAGGAGGTATTCCGGCAGCACCAGGGGCTGCGGCTCTTGGCCCTAGTGGAGGAGGTACTGCCTCGCCACCGCCGCGGCCATCACGGGGACTGGCACATCTCCCTGAGCAAGCCCAGCGAGAAGGAGCAGCACCTCTTGATGATGTTGGTGGGCGAGCAGGGTGAGCAGGGCGCAGGGGGCCCAGGTAGGGCCTCTCTGGCCAAGGGGGTCTCGGTACAGGGGTGTGTGGATCTGAAGCAGGAGCAAACAGCAGGCCCTGCATGTGGGTTAGAAGGCTGAGGGGGCCACCAGTACCACAGCAGATGCTGGAGACCGGGCAGGGCCCGCATGCCCCAAGGGTCATCAGAGCTGGGGGGTGGGGGCTGGAGACCCACAGGCAGGCCATGGCTGTGCTGATGCCCATGTCTCTGCCTGCAGGGGTGGTGCCCACCCAAGATGTCCTTTCCATGCTGGGCGACATCCGCAGGAGTCTGGAGGAGGTGAGAGTGCGGGACTGGGGCACCTGGAACACAGAGCCCTCTGGGGACAGACTGGGCAGCCATCTCGAGCCTTGGGGCAACCTGCAGGAGACACTGTCACATGCGGTGCTTGCACAGGTTGGGGTGGAGAGAGGATACGGGCAATTAGGGGAGGCCATCAGGACAGGAAGGACGTGGGAGAATACACCATGTCAAGCTACAGGAGCCAGAGTGCCCGCAAGATGCTGGCCAGGGCATCAGCTGAGCACTCCAAAAGGCAGTGGCTGGGAAATGGGGAGACCTGGGTGGGAAGCTAGCAACACATAGCCCAGGGTGGTATGGGCATGGGGGTTCCTGCCCCATGTACCACCGCTGCTGAACAGGGGACATTCCCCTCCAAAGGGGGGGGCCACCACGTCTACCAAGACACACGTACCTTCAGGCCACGGTGACCTGGCATTGCTCTTCCTCACCCTTTGGCTGTGCAGTGTGACCCCAGGCCTCCCCTTGGCTGTCGTAGGGGTGGGAGTGGGGTGACCGTGTCCATAGGGCCTCGCTTCATCCTTCCTGTGCTGTTTCACAAGGTCACGAGGCCTAGCAATCTCCCTTCGGGGTGCTGCTGTGTCCCCGCTTAGGTGAGCTGGCGCCCTCAGGGTGACTGGCTCATGGGCAAGGTGGGAGTGCACACGCCTGCCTCTCTTGCCCCGAGCTCCAGGGCACTTGGTCCGGGAGGACTGACAGAGAGTGTGCTGGGTTTCTGGAAGTGCGGAGCAAGGATGCTGGGTGTGACTTCAGCTAGAAAACCTGACCCCTGCTAACTTCTGAGGACAGAGAAAAGTGCTAGAGATGAGCAGGCAGCTCAGGAGCCATGGCCTTAGAGGGGTTACCGTGGTAACCAGAAACAGGTCCAGCACCTCGGTCACTCTGGTGGCCTCTGCACCAGCGCCCTTCCACTGCCCTTGCCAGGTTCTGAGCTGTTGCGGCTCTGTCCAGCCGCAGGGTGCTGCAGCCCTCGGGGAGACACGAGGCACAGGGGTTGGGAGGAGAGTGGTGGATGGCCACATGCCAGCAGTGAGCTCTCGGGGGGTATGGGAGGACAGTGACTAGCCACATGGGACCCTCTCCATGAAGGCCAGAGCCATAGCCAGGCTCTGGGTTGGGTCAGGGCAGAGGCCGTGGTGGGAATCTGAGGGCCTGGGAAAGTGGCGATGGGCTGAGGCTTGGAGGTGTCACTGGGTGGGCAGGACGGAGATGGGGTGAACAGTGAGGCTCTGGGAGTACAGGTCCCCTCCTCCCAGAGCACCTCTGAGTGCCCTCAGGAGCCCACCACTGAGGGCCGGCCCCTCCTGCCCAGATCGGTATCCAGAACTACTCCACAACGAGCAGCTGCCAGGCGCGGGCCACCCATGTGCGTGGTGACTACGGAACGCTCTTTGTGGTGCTGGTGATCATCGGTGTCATCTGCTTCATCATTATCGTGCTGGGCCTGCTGTACAACTGCTGGCAGCGGAGGCTGCCCAAGCTCAAGCATGTGGTGAGCCTGGGGCAGCAGTGGGGCTGGAGAGGCGGCCCACAAGGGCACCAAAGGTCCTGGGCACGCAGGGACCAACTGGCCCTGCGGCTGGCCCCACGGGTGCCGGAGGTGCTTAGTGAAAAGTGCTGGCCCCACTTATGGGCTGGGGCTAGAGAAGGCCCTGCAGGAGAAGGGGACATCCAGTACACACCACAGCCCAGGTCCTGCTAAGCCTTGGAGTCCCTGCTGTCCAGAATAGGGGCGGGTTGGAGGGCCATGATGCCGGGGAGGCCGCTGGGACTTTTTTTGTGCAAAGGATTGCTAAGGAGTTGCTCTGTAGATCTCGCATCTGAGGTGCCCCCAGGACCCCGATGGGGCTTTCTTTGGGCCTGGAGCTGCTCTAGTTGGGACACAGTCCTGTATCCTGTCCCTGCAGTCGCATGGCGAGGAGCTGCGCTTCGTGGAGAATGGCTGCCACGACAACCCCACGCTGGACGTGGCCAGCGACAGCCAGTCGGAGATGCAAGAGAAGCAGCCGAGCCTGAACGGCGGGGCGCTCAATGGCCCAGGCAGCTGGAGCGCACTCATGGGGGGCAAGCGCGACCCCGAGGACTCGGACGTGTTCGAGGAGGACACGCACCTGTGACGCTCTGGATGCGGGCGCTGCGCCCGGCCACCCCACACCGCCACGCGCCCGCGCCGGACCCATTAAACCTGCCCGGACCCGGGCACCGCGCCTCCTGAGTCGTTCTTGCTGGGGTGGGGGCTCAGTCCTCGGGTGGAGGTCAACTGGTTCTGGGGCAGGCGAAGTTGATCCTTCTGTCGGGCTCAGTCTTCGCAAGGGCTTGGTCCTCCGGGCGGTATCTAGCATCCTCCGGGCGGGCCTGGACCTCTGAAAAGGTCGATCCTCAGGCGGGCTTCGTAGATCCTGGGGTGGGCTCGGTCCTCGGGGCGGGCTCTGTTCACAGGGCAGGTTGATCGGTCCTCCCGGCGCCAGGCGCCGCTGCGCAGCCAAGCTGAGGGGGGCGGAGCTGCGGCGGGCGGGCTGTGTCTCGTTCTTGTTTACATCCGGCCGGCAGCGTCGCAGCCTGAGGTCGCTCGGCTCGGTCCGGACGGCTGCGCCATGGATACTAGCGACCTGTTCGCCAGCTGCAGGAAAGGGGACGTGGGCCGTGTGCGGTGAGGACCCCGAGAGGCCGGGGCGGCTGCGTGGTGGCGGCGGTGCAGTGGCGCCAGCGCTGCTGCTGCGAACCTGGCTGGGGTCCCCGCCCCCACGGCCGCCGAAGGAGGGGCGTTCCGCGCGCGGCACCTCGCCCTGCCTGCGCATTCCAACCCGACCCCACTGGGCTCCAAACCTGCCCGGAGATCTTTCCAATTTCAAGACCACGGAAGGTTCCCAGAGCTGTGGGTCCCCGGGGACACCCCTCCCTCCCAGCAGCTCACCCGACCTGACCCCCTCTCACTGCGCCGCACCAACAGCCGCTTCCTGGCTCAGCCTTCTCGATCCGTCCCTCTCGCCTCAGCACCCCACTGCCGGGAATGCGGCAGCAGCGTCTCTCGATGGTCCGCTGCCCTTTGCAGTCACTGCCCAGGCTCTGGCTGAAGAAAGGGCCTCGTCCCTTGCTGCCCCCAGTGCTGAGAAGCCCGAATCTCAGCCCCCGGGCCCAGGAGGGGCGGCGCCAGTGTCCTGCACAGTACCACTGCTTTTCTGCGGAGGCGTGTTCGCCTTTGGCCTCCTCGTGGGCACCGGGAACCACTTCTGACCCTCACTCTGACTCCCACCCAGGTACCTGTTGGAGCAGCGCGACGTGGAGGTGAACGTGCGGGACAAGTGGGACAGCACCCCACTGTGAGTGCCAGGCGGGGGTGGGGGGCTGGTCTGGGGGTGGAGGGGCTCTGCCTCGGTGACAGCCGCCTCCTGTCCTTCCTCGGCACTCAGGTATTATGCCTGCCTGTGTGGGCACGAGGAGCTGGTGCTCTACCTCCTGGCCAATGGTGAGAGGGTCCTGTATGTGTGTTGTGTATTTGTGTGTGTGTGTGTGTGTGTGTGTGTGCGCGCGTGCTGGGGGTAGGGTGGCCTGGGGTACCTGGGAAGGGGCCCCTGGGCTTACTTTGGGCCTCGGTGTGGAGAGCTAAGACGAGAGCCTGGGAGTTCGAGACCCCTCAGGCCTTCCTCAGCCACAGCCCTGGCCCGCTGACCACTGAGCCCATGCCCTAGGGGCCCGCTGCGAGGCCAACACCTTCGACGGTGAGCGCTGCCTGTATGGGGCGCTGAGCGACGCCATCCGCCGGGCGCTGCGCGACTACCGGCAGGTCACGGCTGCCTGCAGGCGGCACGACTTCTACAACGACTTCCTGCAGCGGTGAGGGCCGGGGAGGGCTGGAGGCGCTGTGCTTGTGCACAGGTACTGGGGCTCAGGGTTCAGCCGGCACAGGCGCAGCGTCCCCTTTGCTGTCCCAGGCTCCTGGAGCAGGGCATCCACAGCGACGTGGTCTTCATGGTGCACGGAAAGCGTTTCCGGGTGCACCGGTGCATCCTGGGTGCCCGCAGCGCCTACTTCGCCAACATGCTTGACACCAAGTGGAAGGGCAAGAGTGTGGTGGTCCTCAGGCACCCCCTGGTGTGTCCCTCGGGGTGATGGACGCTGATGGTTCGGGACACTGGGGCTCCTGCCAGCGGCTGCCCCTGACCCGGCTGTCTGCCCGCAGATCAACCCGGTGGCCTTCGGGGCCCTGCTGCAGTACCTATACACAGGTGATGCCCTTGCTGGGGTGCAGGAGGTTGGCTTGGTGACCTGTCCCTCCTCACTGCCGGCTCTGTGGTGTGGGGAGGTGGCGGCTGCCCCAGGTCACGCTGCAGGGCGGTGGGAGAGCCTGAAACCAGCCCCGTCTTCTGCAGCACCCAGGGCCGTCTGGGTGGGGAGACCAAAGTGACCTGGCTGGGAAGGTGGCACCATCTAGGGAGCCCCTTCCCTGTGTCCTGATACCTCTCACTGCCCCCAGGCCACTTGGACATTGGCGTGGAGCATGTCAGCGACTGTGAGCGCCTGGCCAAGCAGTGCCAGCTGTGGGACCTGCTCAGTGATCTGGAGGCCAAGTGCGAGAAGGTGTCTGAGTTCGGTGTGTGCAGGGCCCCAGGCCAAGGGCGGCGGCAGGGCCGCATGGGGCTGACCTTCTCCTTGACGCTGCTGTTGCCCCACAGTGGCGTCCAAACCTGGCACATGTGTGAAGGTGTTGACCATCGAGCCCCCAGCCACTGACCCCCGGCTTCGGGAGGACATGGCGCTGCTGGCCAGCTGTGCGCTGCCCCCTGAGCTGCGTGTGAGTGTGAGGCGTGGCTTCACCCCTCACTTGGCCCCGCCGGGCCCATGCCTGTGCTGAGTGTCCTTGACAGGTCCTCTCTCCTCCCCAGGGTGATCTTGGAGAGCTGCCCTTCCCTTGCCCAGATGGCTTCAACAGCTGCCCAGATATATGCTTCCGTGTGGCCGGTTGCAGCTTCCTCTGCCATAAGGTGCCCATTCCCTCCCCAATGCCTTGGGCCCTGGACGGGCTCCTCGGGGGCAGATCATGGCCCTTGACTTCCTCAGTCTGGCTTCCCCAGGCCTTCTTCTGCGGCCGGAGCGACTACTTCCGGGCCCTGCTGGACAACCACTTCCGAGAGAGCGAGGAGGCTGAGGCCTCGGGGGACCCTCCGGCTGTCACTCTGCATGGCATCTCGCCTGAGGTCTTCACCCACGTGCTCTACTATGTGTACAGTGACCACACGGAGGTGCGGCTGGGAGGGGCGTCAGGTGCACAGTCACGCTGGAGGGGAAGGGGAAGACGGTGAGGGGTTTCCTTTTTGAGAGCTGCTGAGATTGCACCACCACTTCCCGTATGTCGTAGGGGGAACTTGGTGGCATCTGGCCTTAGGGGTGTCCCTGGCTTCTGGGGGAAGGGGCATGGCCGTCCTTCACCTGCCTCAGCCGTGCCTCACCCTTGCTGGGTTCCGCTCCCGCTAGTTGTCATCTTAGCAGCCTTTGCTGGAGGCAGACGTGGGTCTCTGTCCCCCAGCTGGGGAAACTCGGGCACAGAGGGTGAAGAGCTGCCCAGGGCCCCACGGCCAGCAGATCTGAGCCCAGCCTGCGCCCACCTGCCTGCCAGCCATGGGCTCTACTGCCCTTCACGACCCTAAGCTGATTGTGGCAGGTGCTGGGCCCAGGGAGCCTTCGATGACCTTGGTGTGCACTCCCCCGCCCCAGCTGTCCCCTGAGGCCGCCTACGATGTACTGAGCGTGGCCGACATGTACCTGCTGCCCGGCCTGAAGCGGCTGTGTGGCCGCAGCCTGGCGCAGCTCCTGGACGAGGACAGTGTAGTGGGAGTGTGGCGCGTAGCCAAGCTGTTCCGCCTGGCGAGGCTGGAGGACCAGTGCACTGAGTACATGGCCAAGGTCATCGAGAAGGTAGGCCATGCCCAGGGCCAGGGCTAGGGTCTGGGCGGCTGCTGTGTGCTGAGCCCGCCTGTCCCCAGCTGGTGGAGCGTGAGGACTTCGCCGAGGCAGTGAGGGAGGAGGCGGCAGCTGTGGCGGCCCGGCAGGAGACGGACTCCATTCCCCTGGTGGATGACATCCGCTTCCATGTGGCCAGCACCGTGCAGACGTACAGCGCCATTGAGGATGCGCAGCAGCGGCTGCGGGCCCTGGAGGACCTGCTTGTGTCCATCGGCCTGGACTGCTGAGCCCCTGGGATGTGCATGTGTGTGCGCGTGCACGTGTGTGTGTTTCATGTACGCGCATTTCTTCCTGCCCCTCGTGTGTCCTGGGTTGGAGGGGTCTCCATCCTGTATGTACCTGGGGACCCAGGATGGGGGTCTCCTTGGGACATGCCTCCTCCTGCAATGCCCAAGCCAGGCCAAGCACAACTCAGGGAACTGGGCGGGGACCCCGACCCACGTGTGCCTGCCTCCTGCCCCCCCACCTCAGTCCAGGCCAGCTCAGTGCTCTTGGGCACGACCAGCAGGAGGGGCAGTGTGTTGCGTGGCAATAAAGCTTGTGTTCACTGTGGCCTTAATCTGTTGGATGCAGCTTGGGCAGGGGACACAAGAACCTTAGGTGGGTGGCCCTGGCTTTCCCATAGGTCCATTCCTTAGGTGGTGAGGGATGGTTGGGGCCCAGAGAGGCTGGCAGACCTGGATACTGGCCTTTCACCCCAGCCTGCCCGATGCCTCCTTAGACCCTGCTCTCCCTTTTTTTCCACTGCTGGGGACTCAACCTACATCCCAGCCCTTTCTATTTTGCTGGCTAGATGTGGGGGATGCGTACCTAATCCCACCACTTGGGAGGCTGAGGCAGGAGGGTTGCTACCAAGTTCAAAGCCAGCCTCCAATATGTAGACCTCTCTCAAAATATTAAAAAATCTTTTTAATTATGCTGTTTTCCGTCCTGGGCCTGGGCCTCCCAGAGCACTGGATTACAGGGCTGTGCCCGTATCCATTGACACCTCCACAGCATCACACAGCTCCCCACCTCCAGCACCTCCCAGCCAGAGACACCAATCAGCCCCAGGGCACTGCTGGTGTGGGGCTGCTGTAGGCTTGGGCTTTGGCAGCAAGGAGGCTTTTGCGTGTGTGGCTACGTGGAAGGGGCCGTGACCTGTAGCAGCCAGAGATGGATGAGACGGGAGGGGCCCGGTGGCCACAGCTCAGGCAGTGCCTGGCCGAGTTCCAGTGGTGGCTCTGCCCATGGCTGCAGGGTGGGGCTGCGAGGAGCTGCTTTGGGTCTCGCCTGAGTTCTGACCCAGCAGCCTCAGCCAGCGCCCTGTGATACAGACCCTGCGGTGTTTGTCCCAGCCTCGTTCTGGTGACTCTGGCAGACATAAACCAGGCTGGTGACCTCCAGGCCCCAGGTCCCAGCTTAGCTTAGGCTCACCCTGGATGTGTCAGGTTAGGAAGGGAGATGGAAATATTTCAGGAAAAAGTGTTAAGGGACCATGGAGACAGAGGACTGCTGATGAACTGGTGTGTCCAGATGCCAGGTCCATCTGCATCAGCAGACTGCAGACAACACTGAGGAGGGTGAGGTGTGAGTGGCAAAGTGGCCCTGAGTTGCCGCTGTTATAGGCAGCTGAGTTAGAAATATTATAGGCAGTCAGATAGGGCCAGGCCCTCGAAGGAGCCAGGAGACCTAAAGGAGCCAGCAGACCTGTGGGCCAGACCTCAAGACAAAAGGTGCTAAACAAATGCACCCACTTAACCTCCCTAGGTGTAAAACATCAGGGATTGATATTCTAAATAAGTAACAACCACCTTCTAAAAAGCCAGAAAGAGTCACTAGCCCGACCCCCTCAGGAAAAGCCCCTGATCTGTATCCATGCCCGCTTGCTATGTGACTCGCTTCCCCATTTGATCCCAGTCCACTCAGTCTTACCTGGGCAATTATACCTGTAGTCTTATTGGCTGACCATGGTTTTGTCCATCTCCACTACCTTGGACCCGCCCCACCTCATGGTTTTTCTCTATAAAAGTCCCTGGAAAAGACAATGGGGGAACCCACTCGGCCCCCCTTCTGTCCCTCTCTTGGACAGAAGCTTTCTTTCTCTCAATAAATATATTCTGCTCTTAACCTCCGTTGTTCCTAAAATTCATTCTTCGGTTTTAGAGAACACGAACTCATCTGATATCATTCAGGTTGGGAGATTTATTTTCCTGTATCACCACGATGGGCGGACAGGACAGCGCTCCCCAGACTTGCCCTGTCAGTGTGTGTTCTGCAGTGCAGCTCTGGGCTTACCGTGCACTGTCCCTCATTTAACTGGTGTCTTCCCCGGATGCCGGGAGCAGAACCCAGGGCCCCGCTGAGGCCACGCCTCTCCGGCTCTGTATTTAACATCAGCTCATTCCCGCTTCTGGGTGAAAAAAGTATTGTTAAATAAATGAAAAATCTTCATTGTATTTTATTGGAAAAAGTATAGGTATTCTGACCCAGCTCAAAATATCCCCAGATTTTTCCTAGGTAGGAACACAACTGGGTTGAATAAAGACAAACGAGGAAAGTGTGAAAGGGCTGCGGAGCGTTGAAGGTGATGTGCAGGCCGCCTCCCTCCCAGAAGAGGCGGCAGGCTGCAGTGCAAGGCCACGGGGCTCTGGGATGAGAACCCTTTTATTTAAAAGGTCGCTAAAGCGGGGCACGGTGGCTCCGGCCTATGATTCCAGTGCTCCAGAGGCCAAGACAAGGATCTAGAGGATCGCTGCACATTCAAAGCCAGCCTGGGCTACACAGAGTTCAATGCCACCCTGAGCTACATAGCAAGACCCTGTCCCAAAACAAAACACAACAAAACCAAAAAATCAACTAAATAAATTTTTTAAAAAATAGGAATTTACTTTTTCACCCATCTTGAAATAGACCCCTTACCTAGGGAAAAGAAAAGATCACACAGTCTTTGCTTATGCTTTCCTTTGCTTGGAAAACTCCTGTGCAACCTTCAGTGCCCTCTCATGAAGCAGGGCAAGGAACACAAGCAGAGCTGGGGCTGCTGGCCTGACAGGTGCCAGCTGGGTGTGACAGGCTAGGTGTGCTGGCGGGAACAAAGGCAGAAAATTTTCACTATGGGAACCCTGGAACTATGCCAGACACCTTTCTGCTGTGAGCCCTGTGGCCCAAAAGGAAACTGTGGGTGGCATCAGACTTCAGGACCCCTAAAAGGACCCCCTCCTGGCTTCAGCACTGCAGGGCCGGGCCTCCTCCCCTCCAAGCCCTGGACCTGATGAATGCTTAGGTCTAAGGTAAGAGTGATTTAGATGTAGATCTTTGCTGTTGTCTTGAGACTTGCCACTGTCACCAGAGCTAGTTTTAAACTCCTGGGCCCAAGTGATCCTACTGGCCTAGCCTCCCAAGTAGCTGGGGCTACAGGGAAGTTCTGCCACACTCAGCTAGAAGAGGTTCTCCCCTCCTTCCCCTCCCTCCGCCTCCCACCCCTCTCCTTCCTCCCCTGGCCCCTCCTCCTCCCTCGTTCCTGGTGCATGCTGGGCCAGCACTTACCACTGAGCCACCTTCTGGCCCTTTGATTGCATTATAACCACATTTTGTGTCATCTCCATAAGGCTCTTGCAACACTGGTGCCTTGTATGTTCAGGCCTCTGGTTTTGTCCTGTGGCTGGGCAGCTGCTGTTCCTACCTGCCCACAGCCAAGCCCCAAGGTTGCTTGGGGGCTGGGTGCAGCAAAGCATCCTGGCCCCTGCTCTGCAGTCTGGGAGCTCGCCCTGGGTGTGTCCCGCTTTGTAGTCCATGGGTCTAGGGGTGGTGATTTCTGCAGCAATGCTGGCCCTGCCAGCCCATTTACACGTTTATCTGAAGAGAGCAGCATCACCCACCATCCATGCTAGTGCAGCAGGCGGCTCCCCGGCTCTGCCCACAACTCCAGGGTGGAGCCTGTGCTGCCTGGGCACACGGGAGACCTCACTGTCTCTTCCTCCTTGGGCTCAGGCTTAGCCATTACCAGCCCTGCTGCTTCTGCCTCTTCTGTGGCCGTGGTGTCCTGGCTGCCGCATGCTGTCAGCCGGCCTTGTGTCTTCTCCCAGCCATCAGAGGGGCTCCTCCAGGAAGCTCCACTGTGCTCAGGGTGACTTGCACACCCACACCCCGCCCAGGGCCGCCTGCATTCCCTGACAGCTGAGCGCTGCCCCTTGTTTTTGGGCTGGCTTAGGCTCCTTTCCATGTCCCCGTGGCTGTGGCCATGCCTGTTAGCTGTAGATATGAACAGAAACACTAGATGCACTGTCTGAGCTCTGATGTACCCCTCAAGGGAGGCGTGACTCTCCCTTTTCTTCTCTTTCTGTCAGCTGGAATGAGGGTGAGGTGGCTGGAACTGGAGCAACTATGTTGGACCATAGACCAAGGCCAACGTGCTGAAGACGCCAGGCCAACAGACCAAGAGGGCATCTAGGAGGAGGAAAAGGGAAGCAGAGGCCTTGGTCAGTGCCGTGTCCCCTACCTAGAGCCGCAGCTCTGCCAGCTAGCCCCGTCCACGAAGGCGCTGAGTGTGGTACCGCCCTCAGGGTGCTGTTCTTGGTCAGGTGCTGCTGCCGGCTGCTTCCTGCTCTCTGCCCACCCCCTCCTTGCCACTGGCGGTAGGAGCTCATGATGCCTGGCCCTGGCCACCAACCCTCTCGAGCCAAGTGCCCAGGGTGGCTGTCATGAACGTGCAGGAAGGATGTGGGCGCTGGATGCTTTGTGCAGTTCTGGGCAGTATGTGGACAAGGAGGTGGCACAGGCCCGCCGCCTCCAGAGGCCCCCAGCACAACCCGGCCACACCCACAGGGCCAAAAACGCGGCTCGCAGCTGCAGAGCCCAGCAGGGCCCTTCCAGGGCGGGGGCAGGCAGTAAGGTAGGTTGCAGGCCCCGAAACCGACGTGGCGCAGGCACGGCCCGGCCCCACTCCCAGCCATTCATTTGTCCCCTCTCCTCCTCCCCCGTCAAGCATTTGCTCCTTCACTCGCCCACTCACTCGCCCACTCATTCATTCACTCATTCACAGGCCCCAGGAGAAGGGCCTGTGGTTCTCTCCCTAGGAGTGTTTGTCTGTGGAATCGAGAAACATGGCAACACAGACACACAGCCAGCACACCGAAAACATCTGCTTTATTAGGGTTAGCTGTGGCATACACTGACTCCTTTAATAGTTCTAAGCTGACACACGCATTTCCCACGCACAGTGAACAGTATACGTGCTGAGCCGTGGTGATAATAAGATTGGTGAGTTGCTTGGAAAATCTTTGTGATTCTAGTAGGTTCTTGTTAGCAACGGGCAGAGAAAGAAAAGACGCATGAGCTAGACGATGCGACGTAACCTGGAGCCTGTGGTGCCGAGTCCCTGGGACCTGGGGGTTGTGACCCCCACTACCTACAGGAGCCCTCTTTTCCTAAAAGATTGTCAAAGCCAGAACCCGTTTCCAAAGAGGACTCACCTCATCTCTGTGCTGCACAGGAGTGGCATCCACACTGGCATTAGGGCCCAGAGTCCCACTGGGCCCCGCTGCCAGTCCCAACTGCATCGCTCTGGTCACCTGGCCTCCCTCATTCCCCGAAATGGCCTGGCTTGGCCGGGCTGAATGTCACGGCCACCCAGCCTCCCGAAGACAAAGAGGAGACCCTGGGTTCTGGAGTAGGGATGTCAGGTGGATGTGGCACATCCATGTCCCCTGTCCGCTCTTCCAGATTTTGCACAACAGCCCTGATTTCACACCCGTCTCAGGAATGATTCTATAGCCAGTCGCCTGAGAGCTGACTGTGTTAGGGGACTGTGGTCGAGTCACACAGCCACATCCCTTAGAGGAGGACACTG
This sequence comes from Dinomys branickii, assembly GCA_004027595.1. NCBI lineage: Eukaryota > Metazoa > Chordata > Mammalia > Rodentia > Dinomyidae > Dinomys > Dinomys branickii. The sequence goes on along the minus strand of PVLD010002784.1, from coordinate 32,704 downwards.
CCATCACATGCCTCTGAAGAGGACACAGTGGCCGGGCCTGGGGACAGTGAGTTCTGGGTCAGTCACAGACAGGAGCCCAGGGCACCTGGTAGGTTACAGACAGCAGAAACTGTCACTAGGCTGCTGGCAGCCAGGGTTCATGGACTGGACTGACCCAGGGCGGGGCACACCCAAAGCCCGGGCAGCTGATGGTCACTGTCTGCAGCAGGGTGGCCCACTCACGGGGACGGGCCGTGAGTCCCGACAGCCTCACAGGGGACTCCTGAGGTGAGGGTGCCCGGGGCAGGTGGGCCGGGTCCCCGCTTATTGCTGGCGCTAGTGAGGCCAGGGCAGGGCCACACGAGGGTTGGCACCTGAGAGGGTGGCCGGGCTCGGGCCTTGTCCTGGAAGGGTGGCTCAACGGTCTCTGCCCCGACTGGGTGGCCAGTTCCCTCCTGCTGCCACCAGAGGTAGCTGTAGGGCCAGCACTGTGACTCCAGGAGATGCCGGCTGCCCCAGGGAAGGGAAGGCTGGGCAGACCAGGGTCCTCCACGCTCCCTGGGCTGCAGCTTAGTTCCGGGGCCCTCCCAGCTGCCCTGGCCCCGGTGGGTCACTCACAGGTGTCAGTCCCTCCTCATCCCCTATCATCTCACAGCACCAGAAAGCAGCAGCTTGCCAAGGCCGCCCGTGGACAGGCCCAGCCCTGGGGTAGCGGGAAGGGTCCCTGTCCAGTGCTCATCTATGGGCAAGTGCCCCCTGCGGCCTTGGTCATGGCCGTACTAGGGCTGACAGGGTCATGGGCAACCTCGGTGGGGACACAGGCCACCTCATCACCTGCCGGGGGTATAGCCGGTCAGAGGGGCCCTGGGAGGGAGTTGGGTGGAGGCAGGCAGGGGCTCCTCCAATTATTGCAGGCTGGCATCCCGGCACAGGGTCGGGGCACCTGTGTGGCTGGGAGAGGTGGTCTGACGCTATGTGTGCGCTTTAAAGGCCATCGCACCGCGGTCCCTCTGTGGAGAAATGTTTGTCTCTCTCTCTCCCCTCCCCCTCCTCCTTCTCCTCCATAAAGTGTCGAAGTGTCCACCCCTAGGGTAGATCCAGTGGCTGCTAGCATTATACATGACAAGAATGTCTCTTTTTTGTTTAAAGTGTTAGAGATTCCTCTGGTTCCTGATTTCCTGCTGGCTCCGCCCTCCTCTGCCTGCCTCCCCCAGGCCCCAGGCGTGGGGACGCCTAGCCCTGGGCTCAGGGCGAACATCTGCCTCCTGCCTCGCGTGTCCTTTGAGAGAACCACATGTTTATCTCGTGGAAGACGGAGCTGGTCACTTCGGGCAGCTCCTTGTGAAGTATGTGGTAGGCGCCTTCGTAGACCTGCAGTTGGGAGAGACACGGAGTCACGGCTGTGTGTCAGGAGCTGTGGGACTCAGGTGGGGATAGAGAGTGTGAGGAAGCCCACACCCTCTCTCCCTGCAGGGTCAGCACTTGGCATTCACCTCCCATCACTATGGGGCCGGCCCCGCCCTTCTGTTTTCAGTGGGGTCTCCTTATGTCATCCAGGCTGATCTTGAAATCTTTGGACTCAAGTGATCCTCCTGCCTCAGCTTCTTGAGCAACTGCGACTACAGATGTGCCCCAATGTGCCCGGCTGGGGTTAACACATCTCAAGCCACCTGTTGCTCTCCCCAGTCCTCAGCAGCTGTCTGTGGCAGGGTCTCCCCATGCCAGGTCAGGGGACCCGTGGTGCCCACATGCTATTTGACTTCTCGCCTTCCAGCAAGACTGTGGTTTTATCCTTACCTGGTTTCTGTCCGACCTAGAAGGGACTCCTGCCACCCTGGTGACCTTGCAGACAGGCTGGCAGGCTGCTCCTTGGGTCTCCCCAGCAAGCTCCTCTAGCCCTGGGTCTTGAAGCCCCTTCCAGTTCACGTGACCCTGGGCCTCTGCCTCTGCCTGAGCTCTCCCCGAGCCTGCTGCCTACTACCCGTGTGCATTAGTTTCTCAGAGTGGAGCCCTTGCTAGCCCTCAGCTCCGCCCCAGCCAGGGTCACCCAGTGCAGAACTAGGACCGAGGGCCGCTCCTTCTCGCAAGCCCATACCCCAGGGCTCATCTTTCAGGGCCCTTTCCGTGGTGCTGAGGAGGGAATCCAGGGCCGCGTGCAGGTTGGGCAAGATGCACCCTTATTTTAAATGAGCACATGGATTGCCTCAAAGATCTATCATTTCTTTGTAGTAAGAAAAGTCTAAATTCTCTCTTCGGGCTCTTTGGAAATATACACAACGCAATTACCTGCAGCCCCCTCTGCAGGGGACACTGGAACCCACTGCTCCTGCCAACCGGACTTTGCAGCTGATACCCAGGGTCTCCTCAGCCTTCTCCTCCCCTTCCACCTGCCAGGCCCCATAACCACTCTACCACCTCAAGATCAGCTTCCCATCTCCAACATATGAGGACACACAGTGTGACGGTTTCCATTTAGACAGCCCCCAAGAGCCAGCGCGGGCCGCGGCATTACAGGGGCGGGGAGCTGCCTTGCTGGTGGAGGCGGGGTCTGGTTGGAAGAGGCGGCACTGGGCGTGGCCGGGAAGGGCTCCTCCCCTTACTCCTTTCCTGCCTATCCTGCCGCGAGCAGCTGTCCTCCGCGGGGCCCTGTGCCTCGGCACCCTGCCACCCCGCCTTGGAGCCGGCAGGCTGTGGACTGAAACGAGAGGCAAGATAAACCTCTCCTCCTCGAGTCTGCAGGGGTCCGCACTGTTTCCATGACCCAGAAAGTGACTAGCACCCGCGGTATCCTTCTGTGCCTGGCTCATGTCACTCAGCACAACGCCCTTGGGCTCCTTGCAGCTGAAAATGCTTTTCCTTGTGGTGGACTGGGGTCCTGCCTTGGCTGAGGTTTCCTTTACCCAGTCACCTGCCGGTGGACTCGGGGCTGATTCCATTTCTTGGTCACTGTAATGGCGCACTCAGGAGTGCGATGGCTGGGTCACAGGGCAGTTCTGGCGGTGTGTATGTCTGCGCACGCGTGTGCGCACGTTGTGCCGCGAGTGAAAGCCAGTGCGTTGCCCCTGCTGGGGGTAAGCTGCTACTCTGCCACCAGCCCTGCTTTTATTCCTCAGACGCCTCTGCTCTGTTGTCCATCTTGCTGGATCCTTCACCGCACAGACCCAGCCCCACTTTCCTGTGTCACCCCGGGCCCAGCTCCTCCTCTCAGCCTGGAAGAAGGCACCATATCCCCCCCGGGTCTCGCCACCTTCTCCCGTCCCTATCTCCTTCTCAAGCCAGAACTTGTCACTTGCTGCTCAGACCCAGAGAGGAAGTTAACAGATGGCCCTGCCTGGCTGCCCAGTGCCCAGATGCCCCAAGCTGTCATGTCTGCTGCAGAGGGTGCCGGGCTTCCAGGCACCCTCGGGGCTCAGACGTGACAGTCTAGGGTGATTCCTTCGCCCAGTGCCTGGACCGTGGGTCCTTTCTTGCCCGTGCCATCTTCTGATGTTCTGTTCTTCCCTGCGGCTCACGCAGGTGAAAGGGCTCATGCATGAGAAAGGGCTCACACATGTGAAAGGGCTCACGCATGTGAAAGGGCTCACGCATGTGAAAGGGCTCACGCATGTGAAAGGGCACTTATGCTCTGTCCTCCAGCTGGGCTGCGCTGGTTCTTGTGGGGACCCTGCAGCCAGGGGAGGTGTCCGAGGATTCCCAGAGGGTGACTGCTCACCTTGAGCGTCTTGTCCTGGCTCTTGGCCCCATCCATGAGCAGGTAGGCCCCTTTGCTGTCACACAGGTGGTCTTCTGAGCCCTGGAGCAGCAGGAAGGGCAAGGTCAGCTTGTGCATGCCCCGCTCCACCCGTGCCACGGCGTTCAACAGCTGGATGCCGAAGGACACTTTCAGCCCTCCATGGTAGACGAGTGGGTCCGTGTTGTAAATATCGACCTGGTGTGGAAAAGGGTAATGTCAGTGCATAGTAGGGTTCCCTTCACTAGCTCAGACCTAGTTTGTGGTACCATTTTTTTTTGTTTAAACAAGATCTTGCTATGTAGTCCAGACTGTAGTCCTTGAACTCACTCTGTAGCCCAGCCTGACCTTGAACTCACAGTGATCCTCCTGCCTCAGCCTCCCTAGTGCTGAGGTTACATATGTGTGCCACCACACCCAGCTTTCCCTCAGGACTGAGTCCCTTCAAGTCCTCTGGGTCTGGCACAGGACTACCAATGGCCAACAGCCTATTCACCCTCCTACGAGCCAGATCTGACCTGTTGGTCCCACCAGGCTTGTTCCAGGACCCCCAAGGACATCGAGCCCAAGGATGCCCAAGCCCCTCATGTAAAATGGCCTTGTATTTGCATATAACCTACACGCACTTGCCCATTTAATACAGATAACTTCCATACAGTGTATCACACCCAGGACAATGCAAACACTATACAGATTGTTGTTAGGGAAAATGGCAAGAGAAAATCAAAATAAATACTTGGAAGTGAAACATAAGGGTACTGAGGGCTGTGCGCACATAGACCTGTTGAAAGTTTGGAGTATTAATTTGTGTTTTTAAAATATTAATGGCATTATATCATTCCCTTTGATGATTTCACTCCAAAGTAGCTCTGCAGGATTTCTTTTTTCTTTTTATTCCTTGCAGTACTGGTGATTCAACCCAGGGCCTTCACACTCCCCTATATCCTCTGCCCTATTTTTATATTTGATTTTTGGACAGGGTCTTGCTAAGTTGCTGAGTTGCCCGGCTGGAACTCAAATTTGCAACCTCCCCACCCTGACCTCCCAGCTGGTCTGAAGGTGTTCTGGGGTTTCGTTTTGTTTTCTGTCTGTCCCCTCCATCCCAACTTGGTGTCTGCCTGGTGGAAGTGGGCAAGGGCATACAGTAATGCAGGGACACTGGGCCAGCGGGAGACACCCCCAAGGCTCCCTGTCCCATGGCTCCAGGACAAGGGAAGCTCAAGGACAGGCCTGGACCTCAGGAATGGGGGCCTCATGACTCTGCCAGGGTGGCCAGTTGCTCCAGGTATGCCCAGGCCATCTCTGCCCCTCCACAGGATGTGTCCAGGCTGCATCCTCCCTCCTCAGTCACTAGCCTACTGCCCACTGATCCCCACTAGAGGCTCAGGAGCTGGCCCACTCCTCAGGGCCATGCTGGGACCCTGATCCCATGCTTCCTCGTCTGTCTCTGTGTTTCCAGCTTCACTCAGCATGGACAGTTCAGTATTGTTTAATCTGTGGCCTGAGGCAGCCTATCTGCCCCACAGGGACTGGGAGAGAAGTTTCTAGAAGTCTCCAGGCTGCCTCAGAGGAAGGCATGAGGTTACACCACCCTTTGCTTCTTCTCTCACCCTGACCAATGGATTTGGAGCGGGCTGAACACCTGGCATGGGGTGTGGTCCATGGACAGGTTGAAGTACAGGCTTCCTGGGCTCCCGTCAGGGTCCCCAAAGGCCAGGCCACAGTCCCTCTGCTCCCACCCCCACTGGTCCCAGGCCAGAGCTCCTGACCTATTCTGAGAGGGGACAGGTTGTCCTGAGGCCACCCCGCCATCCTGGACTCCGTCCCATGCTGGAGGCTGAGCACCGCTGAGCAGACCATTTGTGAAGCCACATGAGATGGATTAGCCACTTCCTGCAGCTGAGCTGACATCAGGCTACAGGGCCAAGCCATCTGCTCATAGGCTAAGGGGTCACAAGACCAGAAAGAAGTGTAGGGGCAGTGGGGGGACATTTGCCCAGGGCCAGCTCCCCTTCAGGGTAGATAGCTGTGTGGCTCACAGGATGGTTAGCAATAAAAGCAATAGTGGGGACAGTACTGTGTGCCAGCACCACAGCCTGTGCCCAGCATGGTGCCAGGGCATTCTATCCAGGATCTCCTTGTGTAAGAAAAATAAGAACAGTGGACATGTGAGCTCTGGCTACATGCACTGTACTATTTATATGCCTGGTAATTCATTTAATTCTCACAACTGCCTCAAGAAAAGCATTATAGATGAGGAAACTAAGGCCCAGGGAGGCTTGACAATCTGTCTGCTATCAGTCACCCAATTCCTGTTCTCATCTGTAGATCCCTGGATATTGTTAGGTATATAACTTCCCAGACTAAAGACTACTTTTCCCAGCTTCCCTTGCAGCTAGACATGGTCATGTGACTGTGTTCTGGCCAATAGGGGCTAAGCAGAAGAGCCAGGCACATACTCTCAGCAAGCCAGGCAGCCCCTCCCTTGGAGGAGACTGGGTGTAGACAGAGAATGTGCAGGTGGAGCTGGCCAGTGGACACATGAGTCCCATGGAGCTTGTGAAGAGAGGGTTGGGCCAAATGGGCAAGGGTCACGCCTGGAAGTACTGAGCCACAAGACAGTATCCCAGGACTGACAAGTAACCAGCCGAAGAGCTGAGCCCTCTCCTGTGTAAGGTGCTGTTGTGTGGCATCTGGCACTCAGTAGACCCGTCTATCTCCGGGTCAGCTCCACTTGTACATTCTGTGTCTACAGCCAGTCTCCTCCGGGCCTCTGCAAGGGAGGGGCTCCATGGCCTGCTGTGATGTGTCCTCTGACCACCCACTTCCTGAAGCTGGCCTAACCCTTTGCCCAGCTGACCTGGACTACCAAGCCCCTTGGGGGCATCTGCTCCTGGCCACACTGCTCCACTGCCCCTGCGGGTTCCTGTCCTTGGCTTCCTCTTCCACATCTCAAGCACATATGCTCTGTTTGCACAATGATCTATTCTGGGCCAGGGGAAGGAGCCTCCAGAAGTATCGGGGAAAGGGCAGGCGCTGATGTGAACCACAGCCAAAGTGGGGTCAGAGGGAAACAGACGAGGAGGCAGAGAGCTGATGCTGGGAGTCTGAACCCTGCCCTCCGGCCCAGTCACAGCTGCTTTGGGGTTTTGAGGGCTTAATGTGGAAAACATCAGCACTCCTAGGAATGTGTCCTGTTCTGTTCCCTGGGAAGGAGATCACCAGGCGCCCTCCACCCCTGCCAGGGGACCCATCAGCGAAACAAGTCACAAGTCCATTCAAAAGCAAACAGTAGGAAGTTGTCTCCAAAGGTTAACAACTGTGTGATTCCGCTTAAGTGTTGGGGATGGAACCCAAGGCCTTGTGCATGCTGGGCGAGTTGTCTACCACCGACCCTCATCTACAGCCCCTTTTACAATTTTGAGACAGGGTCTCACAGAGTTGCCTAGGCTGGCCTTGAACTCATGATCCTCCGGCCTCAGCCTCCCAAGCAGCTGGAGTTATAGGTGTGCACCATCACAGGCAGCTCTTTAAATTTTTTCCTGCAGGCATATGGGTGGAATCCAGGGCCTCACGCGTGCTAAGTAAGGGTTCTACCACTGAGCTGTGTCCGCCTATTCCTATGTGACCAACCCTTGAAACCACACAGTAATGAAGACTTGTGGCTGTCTGGGATAAGGAGGGGGAGAGCACAGGAAAGAAGCGGCAGGGGCCATAAAAGGGCAAAGTGGGGGGTCCTGGCAGGGATACGAATGCTCTATGACCTGACTGTACCAAGGCCGTATCTGGGTTGGGATATCGCCCCACAGTTCTGCAAGATGTTTCTCTTGGGGGAAATTCATTAATGGGGAGATGGGATCTCTCCATTCTTTTTCTTTTCTTTGTTTTTTTTTTTTTTTTTTTTTTTTTTGAGACAGGGCCTTGCCATGTAGCCCTGGCCTTGAACTTGCAGTGATTCTCCTGCCTCAGCCTCCTGAGTGCTGGGATGATCAACAGTACCACTGCACGTTGATCACAATGATCTCAAAGGAAGAGTTTAATTTTTTTTTAAAAAAAGTCACAAGTCCCTGGTACTTGGCACGTCTCTGGCACTCCCACACCTCTTGTTTGGACCATGGCCAGGGACCCGCTGCTGGAAGCAGAAGCCTGGTTATGGCCTAGGATATCAGGGGTTGCATGGTTCTGGCTCCAGAGGACTCCGGGCACTGGCTGAGAGCAGCAGTGCCCGTTCTTGGGGCTGAAGTGTTCACCCCTCTATGGCCCCGTGCCCTCAGGGAGGTATCTCCAGCCTCCCATCCTGCTGGTGGCAGCAGGTGCCCAGCCTGACCTTCCTGACCCAGGCAAGAACCCCAGGGACTGAGGGTGGGGCTTTCCATCCTCTCCTCTGGGTCACTGTGGTCTCAGCCTGAGTCTGAGCCGGCGAACACCTTCTCCAAAATGACCTTGCGCCATCCCAGGGTGGCCTCCGCGTGCCCTGTGAACCCAAGGCAGTGTGGCTCCAGGTCAGGAACTCCAGGGAAATCCAAATGAGAGGTGTGAGGAGATCTGGGAAGTGGCCGTCATGATGCTGTCAGGGGTCACAAAGGCCCTGGCACCTGTACATCTTTAGCAGGAATGGAAAATGCTGCCGCCATTATGGGAAACAGCATAGCACTTCCTTAAAATTCAACACAGGGCCAGGTGCAGTGCCATATACCTGTGACCTCAGCTACTAGGCAGGCTGAGGCAGGAGGATCTTGAGTCCAAGGTCATCCTGGGCTACTTAGTGAGATGCTGGCTCAAAATAAAAATTAAAAAGGGCTGGGGTATGGTTCAGTGGTAAGCACTAGTCTAGCACAGGAGAGGCCCTGGATTCCATCCCAGTATCACTGAAATGTGAACACAGTATCACCTCATCTAGCAAGCTCATTTCTGGGGACACAGCCAAAGGAGCGGGTCTGAGATGTCTGCACACTCTGCTCAGAGCAGCGCTGTTCTCGCCAGCTGAGATGTGTTCCCAGAGGTCTCCACCAGGTGATGTCGCCAGAGCCGAGCCCAGCATTTATCTTTTCTGTTTACCCTGGGCACAGACTCTGTCTTGGGGTTGTTCCAAACCCGACTGACAGGAGCCAAGCTGGCCTGCTGGAGTCTAGGGTCCACTGACCATTTTTTGTCTTTTGAGACAGGGTCTCACTATGTAGCCCAGACTGGCCTCAAACTCACAGTGATCCTCCTGCCTCAGCCTCCCAAGTGCTGGGATTATAGGTGTATGCCACCACACTCAGCCCCTTGTGGGTCTTTTAGGGCATCAGTAAACTCCTGGCTCCTAAATTAGACTACTCCTCTGGGGAAACAGAAGAGATTCTCACTGAGCTCTGGAGAAGCTGACTGAAGGTCCAGGGGCTCCCTTGGGAGGCAGGCTCCTGGGGACAGAGTGGACGGGGCTGCAGCTGCAACTAACTGAAGGCCTGGATGTGGCCGAGCTCTCTGTCGCCCGCAAGGGCCTTCCCAGGCCTCCTGGCCATGTGTGTGGGGCCATGCAGGGGACAGGGCGGCATGGGACCTAACCCTCCACACCGGCCACAATGAAGAAAGTAACAGAAGCCTAGCTGCTGTTCTGTCTGGGCCTCGCACTGGAGTTCAAACCCGGCCCCAGCGCTCACCGCAAAGTGTCATCTGGAAACAGCACTGCCCCCCTGCACAGCGCACTCAGAGCCCAAGTCTCACTGTGCCTGTGGCTGAGGGAGCAAGTGCTCACCCAGAAGAAGGCACAAGGAGGCTTCGGGCTCCATCTGTGCAGTGCAAAAAATCAGCGGGGCACAGTGGTGCATGTCCATAATCCCAGCACACAGGACGCTGAGGCAGGAGAATTGCTGTGAGTTCAAGGCCAGCCTGGGCTACATAGTGAAACCCATTCTCAAAAAGGGGGAAGAAAAGAATCACAGCCTTCTTCCTCCACCTTCTGCCCCAGGCTCGGGAAGAAAGCTGTGCTTCTGCTGCCAGTGGTGCAAGGGCTCGGGGAGATGCTCAGATGCCCCTCCCCCTGCTCTTTGCCAGCATCCGTGGCCTGGGAAATGGCTCAAACGGCACTCAAGGCTTTCTGGCAGGGGAGCGGGTCACTGCAGTCCACAAAGCCGCTGCTGGGGTGGAGAGTGAAAGTGTCAGTCACCTGGCATTCTGAGCAGGGGCCCTAGATAGTGGCCAAGCCTAATAAATGTCAGAGTGACAGCAACTTTGTTCCCAGGCTGCCACTGCCACGGCATTTGGCCGGGAACACAAAGAGCCTGGGCTCAGATCTGCCCAGGGGAGCTGTGTGCTCTGCAGCCAGAGACTTGCCTTCTCTGGCCCAAGCTTCCACAACTGCAAGTGCGGGTGCTAAGACTGACTTCCCGGTTACAGTCAGACCAGGGCTACGGGTCTCTCCAGAAGGAGGTGGTGTGGGGCATGAGAAAGGCTTCCTGCTGCCATCCCCCGGAGGACGCTTGGCATCTGCAGACAGAAGGAGCTCTGCAGGGTGGCAGCTGCGAGGTGATGCTGACAGTCCAGGGTGGCTGTGAGAACGCCTGCCACAGCAAACCCCATCAGACACCACTGTGGACACATGGGCCCAGAGCCGCTGGCTGCAGACAGACTCCCTGATCCACTGTCCTCCCCACCCACCCAGGCCAGTTTCTCAGGCACTGTGCTTGCCTCAAACATTCAGAGCTGCAGGGATCCCTGGGAAATATCAGCTAAAGCTGAGCCTTAGGACACCTGATGTCACGGGGCAGGAGGAGCCTGTGGTGAACATATTTGCCCCTTGGTGTTGCTGTTTTTAAAGTCCAGCACAAAGTGCAAAGGACACTCAGATAACAGGCCTCAGGCAAGGGGCTAACTCCCTGGGAGGTGATGGAGGAGTAAGAATGTTTGTCCTTATGTAGCCCTGGCTTGCCCTGAACTCACTGTGTAACCAGGCTGGCCTGGAACTTGAGGTGATCCTCCTGTCTCAGCCTCCCCAGTGCTGGAATCACAGGTGCCCACTGCCACACCCAGCTCCTCATTTTCCCAACTGGAGTGCAGTCTTCACGCCTCCTCTCCTGGATGCCCTTCTTGGATGTCCTCCTGGATTCTCCCCAGAGGGTCAGACCTTAGGGTTTGTCACCATGACCAGGTGGCCATGGGCAAAGGACATCAGGTGGCCAGTGGGAGGAGGAAGAGGCATGGCCATTCTGGAGCACTGTCCCTTGGAGGGGCACAGGCCCTTCAAGGCATCACCCATTATTCCAAAGATGGCACACAGAGCCAGGCATGGGCTATTTTCCACAGCGAGGGTCTGGAATTGCTCCTTGTCTGCATCCCATCCTCCCTGGCCAGGTTCTAGGTGGGAAGATCAACAGCTCTGTTCCCTGGACGCCGCGCTCGGGTCACGTGAGGGTCCATGCCCTCTCACCCTCTACCTGTCTTTAAACCTATGGTTGTCCTGATACGGCTGTGGCAAATCTCCCTGAGCCAGGGTTGGGGACATGGCCGGGGAAGGAGGCTCTGCCTCCCACCGAGGTCCCCACCACGGATCTTGCATAGCACATGGGCCTGCACTGCTGGCTGCAAGGACTGGGGTCTCACACAGGGAGAGGAGCTCAGGATGGAACCAGCACTTGATTACCACATGGGCTGCATGGCAAACGGGGGCTCCTGCCTGCTGTGCAACGTGGACAGGTTGCTTGGACTCTCTGAGTGCAGCTTTCTCGTCCAGGAAATGGGTCCCTAAGAGCTCTGACATCAGTGTGGGCTTTGGTCTTTCTGTCCTCTGAGGTTCTATGGTTCTAGGCCAAAGAAGGGATTTTTGGAATTGCTCCTTCTTTCCGCAGCACTCACTTGGAAAGACCAAGCACCTCTCAGAGGGCTGCAGCTGAGTCAGATTTGCTCCAGGACATGGGTCAGAGGCTCAGTGGGCTCGTCAGACAAAACTGTGTCAACATTTTCAGTGAACTCCAAGGCCACCAGGGGCCTGAGGACTGAAGCTGGAGCCTGACTGCCTGGAGAAACTGAGGCAGCCCCTGGATGGCCAGGTCCCTAGAGAGCCAGCAATGTGGTAATTTCACACTCCGGAGACAAAAGGGGAAACTGAGAGAGAAGAGTGGCAAACAGATGTACTACATGGCAGGCTCACCGTGGGCTCTCCTGCATGCTCGGGGGCACAGGTGTGCTCCCTGGCACCTAGTCTGCTCTCTGCTCCCACTGCCTTCCTTCAGCCTGAGGATGGTTGGTTATGCCATGCCCTCCCAGACACACCCAGGCCTGGAGCCAGCCTCGCAAAATCAGCCCCAGACACTTGCTGCACACGGCTGCATGGGCCAAGGTAATGGCGGCCCCTTTGTTCTGGACTTTATTTTTTCCACTACTAGGGGTGAACTCCAGAGCCTTTGTACCTAGCGGCATCCCCAGCCCTTTCTCCATTTTTAAATTTTGAGATAGCGTCTTGCTAAGGTGCCAAGTTGCCCAAGCTGGGCTGGAGTTTGTGGCCCTCCTGACTCAGCCTCCCACAGTGCTAGGACCACAGGTGTGCACCACCATGCCCACCTGGACATACAGCCATGACTTAGGTTCCACCTACTCGTGCTTAAATGGCTTTGACTTGCGTTTTTATCACTTGTGCCTGGAAGAGGCCTGGCCACCGCACATGGCTTCTCCTGGTTCTCTAGGTGTTTAGGTTGAAACTGTCATTGCCACCCCATTTTCGCCTGGCCCCGCAGCCATGACACAGCCTCCTGCTTCTCCGTGTCCGTTGTCAGGGGCTGCCTGGCTCTAGCACGACACTCACCTCCTCCTTGTTCCGAGAGAGTAGGCTGGAGTCGATCGCTCCCAGGGACAGGTTGGGCATGATCAGGTTGAGCACTTTTGCGGCAAAGATCTAGGCAGAAAGCGGAAGAGAGGGATGAGCTGGGACCCATGCGGGCTCCTCCCAAGTGGCAGTCTGCAGGGAGTGACAGGTGAACCCCTAGCTGCCCCGCAGCTGGGCTGCTTTCCCCAGTGAACAATCTCGGCTCAGCCAACCTCAGCCCCACTCTCTGGTTTCTCCATGTGGCGGGTGGGCGAGGCAGCCTCCACAGTGAGGCAAGAATGTCTTCTTTCCTTTTTCTGAGACGGGGTCTTGCCATATAGCCCAGGCTGGCCTTGAGCTCACAGAAATCCTCCTGCCTCAGCCTCCCGAGTGCTGGGATCACAAATATGTGCTACCACACTGGGCTGTGTCATGTCTCTTTCTGGCCTGCTATGGATTCTGTGTGGCCGTTTTCCCTGCAATCCCTCCTCGGTTGTGTGAATCTGAATAGTCTCTGTGTGTAGGGTCTTAACGACAAACAGCAGGGCAAAATCGTGGGTCATAGGCATTGAGCGAGGAATCAGGAAGGTCAGATCAGGAAGAATCCTAATTAGGAGCCAGAGGGGCAGAGGGAGGCAAACTGATTGGGTTGGATTTGCGGCCCAGGGGGGTCATGAAGGGTGCAGGCCCTCAGCCTTGCTGCCTGTTCCCTCACCTGCCAGTGGGATCTCGTCATGTGGGACCCAGACAATACCCGAACGTGGAAGTCTACACACAGTGGGTGCTCGCGCATGCTGACTGGGCTGAGGGTCAGGTTAGGCCCTGGCTTCCGTCCCCAGCACCATACACAATACTCACTGGCCTTGGGCCTGATTCAGCACCACCACCCCCATGTGAACCCAGGAAAACAGATCCGGATGTCTCACGTCTGCCTCAGACAGGGACTGCCTGCCCTTCTGCATGTGCAGACTTGGAGACGGAAGATGCTATTTCCAAAGTGAGCTGTGAGATGCCGGAATTAGCACCGTACGGCAGGCTCCCAGTGAAGGCCCGCGGCACATCGAGGGCCTCAGAGGAGGGCGCAGGCACCCGTACACCGGGAGGTTCTCCTTAGGTGCCTGCTTCTGATCTCTACAAATGTCCTGTGAAGTCGGCTTTGTCCTCACTTCATGACAAGGAGCTGGAGGCCCAGCCACATGTGTGCTCAGAGGGAGCTGCTGGCCGGGTGAGCCCACCCCTTTCCCTGGATGGCGCAGGACCGGGCTTCTTTCTCTCTCCCGGTGTGTCACTGTGTCCCGCTGTCTCTCGGTCTCTCCCTTTCTCTGTGAGCATCCTCGAGAGCTCTGGTTTGTCCTCAGGGTCGGCAAGGGGAGCTGACACTGGGGCTGGACTCCCCTGAACCTCCCTTTGCTTTTTTTCTTTTTTTGTACCAGGAATCAAACTCAGGACCTTGCACTTGCCAGGCAGGTGCTTGTGCTGTTGAGCTATATCCTGGCCCTCTGACCTCCCTTTGGACCCCCAGGGGCATCTCAGGTTATTGGGGACCAGGCAGAGAGCACATTGGGCGTGGGTACTGAGGGATCCCATGTGCATGGCCCTCACTGACACCATGTGGCCAACTCTGCCTTCCACAGGTGCTATACCCCCGCAATTCCCCTCTGGAACAAAGATGCCCCTGCCCCAGGGACAAGGTTGAAATTGCTGCACCTTGAGCTTGGTGTCCAGCCAAACAAACCCCTTCCTGCCAGAGCCTGAGGCAGCCCCCTGGGAGCCTCCTGGGGGCATGGGACACCAAGTATACCCAAAGTCACAACACCAAGGCCAGCTCCATGCCTGGGCCTGGAAAGGAGGGTCATCACTTGGGACAGAACACAAGGATAGGGAAGTTTTGCAAGCTGGGTCAGATGTCTGTGAACTCCAAGAACTGATGCTCCTCCAAGAACCTAAGTCCTGTATTTGGGATCCATGCATTCAAAGGTTGGAAAAGAATGTAAACGTGAAGAGAAATGTCACTAGACTATGTGCAAGAGGGAGGCTGTCCCAGGGACTCCTCCCAAGTGGTGGTAGCCTCAGGGCAACATCACAAGAACAGAATCATAATTCTGAGGTTACTCAGGACCAACATCTGGGTATTGTGTTGCTCTTGGTGCTGCTGCATCAGCACACATGCCTCGGGTGACTAGGTTTATCCCTTGCAGGCTCAAGAGACACCCCAAGGCCATATGTGCTAGGAGGTCCTGCATGCAAATGCCAGTCACTCTCTCCTTGGCTGGTCTGCTTGCCCCACCCAGGACACAGTGTGTACCTCCAAGCCAGCATCCACCCATCCCATCACGGGGGCACACAGCAAGATCACACAGTGTCCAGCCCCTCCATCCGAGCCTGCCACAAGATCTCTTCCTTTGCCAACCTGGCATGTTCTGGAGGTGCATCACCCAGCTCTGGGCACCAGGGAAACACACTCTCTGTGTCCTCAAACCTGTGTCCTGTTTCCACTCAAGAGCCTGGGTGAAAGGCTGCAGACAGGAAAGGGGCCAGCTGACCTGCAGCCACAAAGATTCCTGTATGGTGGTAGTCATGCCTGCTGCCCTGAGAGGCCTGGGGGTAGTGGGTGCAGGACAGAGGTGAATGTATCTGAAGGGCTCAGCTCATCAGCCCAGGTAGAGAAGGGTTCAAGTGTCCTAGCAACAGTCCTGGGTATCCAGACACAGGTGTAGATGAGGGCACAGCCCTCAACTTTTGAAGAGTGACCATGTCTTGTAATGTCTGCGTGCACAGGCACATCCTGGTCCTAAGCTCAGGATCCATGTTGAGAACAGTGAGGTGTCAGCACACAGATGAGCAGACGCTGCTCAGCCGAGTGCACAGCCACCTGGATATCCCATGGTCTCCCAGCTCTAAGCATGGCCCTTGGGCCGGCAGCAGGCTGCCCTTTTGAAGGAGCCACCTTACACAAAGTTCAGACAGCTCTGACTGTCAGCTCTTTCTCTAAAAGGTCAGTTCCAATCCCATTTCTAACAATACTCCACTAGGCAGAGGCTCAAAAAGAAAAAAAAAAACAAAAAACAGATGCTTAGCCTCTTCCCCTCCAAAAAACCAAGAAAGAGGCTTGAACTCTAATACAAAGTTGGGATGCTCTGAGCAGCGACAAAAGAGATTCTCTTCCCCATCTTCTATTCTGGGCCTCCAGACTGGCCCTGAAGTTTCAATGCTGCCCCAGCCTCCCAAGTAGCTGGAATCATAAGCATAGGCCACCTCATCTGACCTCCACTGTTCTCAGGTTTGTTGATTTCATGACTGAGGAAAGCGCAGGATTGGGGAGGAAGATGGAAACACAGTGGAGGCTGGGGCGGCAAGCAGAGGGCGAGACAAGAGCTATAGCCAAGCCTCCGCCAGGACCAAGGCTGTTGAAGTTGACCAGACGGCTGTTCCAGCCAGGCCAGCGATGTCTCCCACAGCCTCCACCAGAACTGGGCCTCAGCTACCTGCTTCCCAGGGGACACAGGGGTCCCAACCAGGAGTGCTCACTGAGACTGGAGGTGGGGTCAAGAACACTACACCCTCTGCCCCTTCTGCGGCCCAGCTACCATGTGGGCTTCGTCATAGGGTTGTGGCCCCCATGACTCCCTTGAGTGAGCACATGAGGGCCAGGGTTGGAAGAGCTGGAAGCTCTGCAGCTCTGCAGCGGCAGTAACTTAGGCTGTCAGGGTGCTGGGACAGAGACAGCGCCTGTCTGGGGCTCCTGACAGGTGCAGATTTTGAGGCCCTTCGGCAAAGTCGTGTCTGACTGCGCTTCCAGCAAGCTGATCTGTATGCTGTGTGCCTACCAGGTGGAGCTTTCCTGGGGGCAGCACTGTGGCCAGGGACCAGGACAAGGACAGTCACTTAGTGACACAGCAGGGTTCCTAAGTCACAGCAGACTTCCTTGGAAGGACGGATACCCTTGGCACAGGGGTGCAGAATCCTCGTCCTTTCCCAGTACACCTCACAGAGCAGGCTCCGAAATGGTCCGCAGGGACTTGCTGGATGGACGGCTCGTCTCTCAAGTCATGTGTCTGGAAACGTGAACCCTAGCTCTGAGTGAGAGGGTGAATTCTGCACTGCAGCTCCCTGTTGTAGCCACTGGTGCTGCCTCATGGTCACAGCCAAGTTCTGGGCTCCAGGGGCAAAGTTCAGCTTCAGTTTGAAGAGTGGTGACAGCCTGTGCCCAGCCTGCTTTCCCGTCCCCCACTGGCCCCAAATGCCCTCTGGAGTCTGTTACTCACAGGGATGTGTGACTTTTGCACGGGAAGTGGCCAGGTCAGGGGAAGCTGACCTCAGGCATGTTTCGGAGGGAGAAGGTACCCCAGTGCTCCCTGCCCCAGAGCAAGCTAAGAGGCCTCACGTCCTCAGCTGGGAGTGGAATCGTTTCCTGTCTGTGCAGGGTGTGTCCCGGCCACAGACTGGGCTCCCCACGTCCCTCTCACCACCTTGGCAAGCTGTAGGCTGGGCCCTTGCAAAACACCGAGGGCTCCCATGTCCCTGCCCAGGACCCCAGGGGACAGCCGAAAAGGCCAGATACAGTACTGTGGTCCTGGCAGCGGGCCCAGCCCCCAGCTCTGCCCAGGACACTTTTGTCTTCCCTGAGGCTCCCAAAGAAAGAAGGGTGGGACCAGCTGCTGTGCAGTTCCAAGTACTCCTGACACGCAAAGGTGAGGGGACACGAATCTACCGTGCCCGCAGCTGAGGCGGGGCCCGTGGGATTTCTGTTTCTAAATCTCTGTTGCTGCTACTTTCTCTGTGAAACCACTTCCTCAGCGTTGCTGTGTCTAGGGGACCAAGCTCTGTCCTTATTGTGTCCTTCTCCAGGCTAAATATATCTCAGCTTGTGGAAAACCAGACTCGGCTAAGAAGCAGATGGTGGCAGATTTGGGGGGTGGGGCAAGCTGGCGTCCTCCTGCGCCGGGTGTGAGGAGCTGCTGGGTTCCGGCATGCTGGTCTGCGCCCAAAGACTCGGGGTCTCACACTGCCCACCAGAGTTGCCCTGGCGGTCTGGTGGACAAGGGCACATGCTGGGGAGCCCTGCATCTCTCTGAGGGTAACAGGAGCAACTACTGGGATGACCGGAACTTCACCATCAGGGACCTTCCCTACAGCAGGTCCTGTCCCTGCAGGGAGACCCTTTGCACATGTGGCTGGAGGAGTGCCAAGACGTGTGGCTAAGCAAGATGACAAAATAAAACCGGAAGACAAACTGGCCCGCTAGAAGAACCGAGGAAGACCAACCCCACAGTTCAAAGGCTCTTCAACTATACTCACAGAGTATTCTTAAACTTTTTAAATCAGAAACTATTTAGTAAAAGATTCTGTGACACCCTTTCATGGAGGTGTTTGAGAAGACCAGAGAAGTAGGGATGGTCATTGCGACCTCAGGGCAGGCAGGCCCGGGATCACAGCCGGTGTCATTCAAAATTGCAGTGGCCAGGAGCAGCAACAGATTCCAAGGTGGGAGGTAGCCCTCAGCTCTAGGGAAAAAGGAAATCTAATTTGTCTTGGTTAATAAGAAGAGACCCGTGTTTCCCCAAGGACGCTGGTTTCTGATTTGACAAGGTGATCTATTAGCATGGGCTCCAAAAGGTCACAGCATCCAGAAGTGTCACCCTTGCCAGTTAGTGCAAGGCCCTGGGGGATTCTGGGAAGAAACCCTGTCAGCCCCACCTATGGGCACAGCAGCTGTGCTCCCCTTGCACTTTATCTGAAAAGCCCTCTGGTCCGGGCTTTTCTCTAAGGGGCAGCATAACGTCCTTCGCTTCTCTGTGGACGTATCCTCCACATGCAGCGGGCAGTCCCGGCAGCAGTGACCCCTGCCATACAGTCATTTTGTGCTCCTCAAACATCCAGCTAAGGGGTTCACGGGATGCCATTCCTGTACTCCATGTCCTGCCTGTGCTGCTCCAAGGGCAGAGCCTGAGGGATGTGGGCTGGTCTTCCACCCCCCTAATCACATCAGGGGTCCGCCTCACTCACACATTTAATGATGAAGCAGTGGGCGGCATGTGGCATGTGAAGCTGAGGGACCTTGATCGTCCAATGACGATCTCTGCTGCCGTCCCGCACAGCGCTGAGATTTACAGCTGACCAAGGCAAGGACCCCATGCCTGCGTGGATGCCCTCGCAGGGGGCGCAGTCTGTGGGGCTGAGGACTCTCTCCTCTCTGGGGAATGAAGCGCATCACTGTCCTCTGGTTGACTATCAGACCGTCCCAGGGGTGTTTTTGCCCAGCCCACCCCCATCTCAGCTTGCTGCCATTCTCTGTAACACACAGGAAGACGGGGCTGGGGTCAGCACCAGTGCCCTGGGCTGGTGGAAACGACACATTCCTAGTTTTGTTCCCAGGGAGAGGGTAAGAGCAAGTGCCTATTTATTTATATTTTGGTTTTTGTTTGTTTTGAGACAAGGTCTCATTATGTAATTCAGGCTGGCCTTGAACTTTGTTCCCTAGGCTGGCCTCGAATTTAAGGTAATCCTCCTGCCTCAGCCTGCTGTGAGCTGGGATTACAGGCATGTGCTACGGTGCTTAATGCCATTATTTAATACATCATGGGATTAAGTGGTTACTGAGCGACAGTGCATCTCCGGCAGCAGTGACATCTGTCACACAGTGGTGTTGACCCTGTGTGCTGGGAACATTTCATGGTTGTCAAACATCCAGCCAAAGGGTGCAGGGGAAGCCACTCCTTTCTTCATCGTCCCACCTGTGCTGCTCCCCGGGGCCGCCACTGTCACTGTCATTGTCACTTGGTAGTAGGCCATAGGGTAAGCCTGTGGGCACCACCTGCTGCCCCTTTGAGAGTCCTGAGACCTCTGCCTGGGTCTGCAGGAGATGGACGTTCCTTGGGGACATGACTAGGGCTGTCACCCCCACCAGAGATGTGTGGCACCTACTGTTCAGCTTTGTGCCCCACAAGAACAGGTCTACACTGACGTCACATCAACAGGAAGAGCCTGCAGGCCTCTGACCCCCTCGCCTTCCTGAGGGAGGTGGCACCTCGGCTCTGCTGGCTCAGAGCCATGACAAGAAGAGCATTGTGCTTAGATGACGCGTGGAGCACGTTACCCTCAGATAAACCAAGCAGCAGGGCCCACAGCCTCCCAGGTTGCAGCACCCTGTCCTCAACAGTGCACATGGCTCCTCCTGTCGTGTGACCCCCACCTGGCGTGACTTCTCGACAGAGAGCATGCATAACCTTTCCCCTCTTAAACTCGCCAACAAAACAGACACAAACAGGAAGACCTTTTTCTTGCGTCTTTGTGGGGAAATGAGCCTGACTTTTGGAATGAAGAAGCCCGGCAGCAACAATGCCTGATACCTGTCCAAACCTTCGAACAATAGCCGTGACAACCAGGCTGGGGCTCTGGCTCTTTGGCCTGCACACCAGCTATAAATGGAAGCTGTGTCTCAGGGGACCTGCAGGGAGGTGAGACTGAAAAGCCCTTTACCTTGAAAGTAGTTGCAGATTCTGGACTGGGGAGGACCAGAGGTGAAATGAGGGCCATGCCGGCGAAGGTGCTGGGCCTCTCTGCAGCTGCCAGGATGCTGATGGCTCCGCCCTGCAAGGCAAGCCGCACACACATTTCTCACCAGCACAGCCACGAAACCCTGTGTCTCTCCCGGCGAAGAGCCCGGGGATGGCCACCTTGGAGTGGACACCACCAAATGTTGGACAAACTAGAGCTCACATTTTATCACGCCTCTTTTTCCCTCTCTGGGTTTTCCAAGAGCAAACATTTCAGAATCTTATAAATAAGGTTCCTGCTCATGGGGCCGGAGTTGAACAATAATAATACAGTCCCTTTTCATTTCAAACCAAAAGCTGGCAGACTGGCAATGTATCCATTCTGCGTCTCCTATGAGATTTTTGGGAGATGAACGGGTGGGGGTTGGGTGGTAAAATCCAACCATAATAATAGATTGCTATAGTTTTTTTCCTCTGGTTTCATAAAGGCTCCAGAAATGTAGTTTCTAAGAAAAATACTCAGTAACTGTGGAGGGCAAGGGGGGAGGGTGGGCTTGGCTGCTGGGAGCTCAAAGTGGATTAAAGCCAAGGGTGCTGTTTCAGATGCTCAGTGCCCCCGACAGGGAAGGCAGGTGGAGGGCAGAGGCCGGAAGTGAAGAGGGGGCAGGAGGTCTCCCCTGGCGAATGTTCCCAGGCATTCAGCTTCAGGAAGTCCCCAGTCCTCCACCAACCAGTCAGCCTTTCTGAGGGCTGATCTAGCCCAGTGTGAGGACCCCTGGTTTCATGATTAAACCTGGCTGATTCCTAGGAGATTCTGCAGATTTGCACAGTGAAGAGGCTTTGGAGCGGCTTTAAGGAATGGCTTCCCCAGGGACCCTGTGAAATGGCACCGCAGGCACAAGGGCACAGATACAGAGGGGCATTGCCCGGGCTCCCCTGGGGGCTGCCTCCAGGAACCAGCCTGCATCCTGAGCTTAAGGTACCCAGAATTCCAAGTGCAGGGTGTGCAGACAGCAGGCGGAGAAAGCCAGGTCACACTGCAGCCCACGACCTCGGGAGGCTGGGCCTCACAGGCCATCTGACTCAGGTCTCCAGCTGTCTGCTTACCATGGAGTGGCCCAGCAGGAAGACAGGCAGGCCGGGGTAGTCCTTCTGTATGGTGTCCACGTGATGCAGCACATCCCTGACATAGACCTGGAAGTCACACACCACCAACCGCTCCCCATCGCTCCGACCATGGCCAACTGCAGAGGAACAGGGAAAGAGCCCAGAGTCACCAATCAGCCCTCCGAGTGTGTCATCTCATTTAACCCTTGCCCACCACCACAAATGCGGCAATTCTTGCTTGTGCCTTTTACAGATTAGGAAACTGAGGCACAGGGTGGTTAAGGAACTTGCTCCAGATCACCCAGCAGGAAAGCACACCAGGTGCAAATGCCGTCAAGCCTGTGCGCTCAGCCACTCTGGGCGCAATGGCCAAGGCAGAGAGAGAGGCACACAGACAGCCCGGGGACTCAGCTCCTGCAGTGGCTGAGGACACCTCTGTGGGGCTCAGCCTCTTCCTGGACTTCCCTGGCCCTGGCCCCTCACGGCCGGGCCACTATCACCCTTTACCAGGTAAAGCTGAGTCTGTCACCTCCCTGTGTGGCTCCAGGTGAAGCTCACATGACAAACCCAAAGTAAAAAAAGCGACAGCCAAGTGCGCCTGCCTGGAATCTTCTCAGTGGAGTGGCAACACTAGGTCACACGCTAGCCCTCTGGATTTTTGTGTGTTCGTTTTATTTGTCACATTTCTCTGTTCACTTCCCCTTCATTCCTCCCACAGGGTCCCTCCACATTTTCCCTTTGGGAAGGACATCACTGCTATGGAAACCACCGTGGGGCTGGGGTGATGGCGTGAAGGTTGCAGAAGCAGGAAGCCCTTCCAGGAGGGCTGGGCAGAGCCAGGGCCACTCCTGTCCTGTGGGGGCCTCCTGTCCCTTTTGCCAGGGGTCCTGGAGTGACAGAGGTGCTTTTCTGACAGTGGAAGGGCTGAGGGAGTCTCAGGCCTGAAACTGTCTGTCTTTGTCCCTCTCTGGGCTTCCTGGTCACCATGAGATGAGCAGCTTCTTTCACACCCTTATGATGCTTCTGCCTCATCCTGGCCTAGAAGCAGTGGAGCCACAACCACGGATGAAAGCCTGAAACTGTGAGCCAAACCAAACCTGTCCTCTTGGAAGCTACAGCACGGTGTGTGGGTCCAGTGATGAACCCTGACTAACACACCTCCTCACTCTCTCACTCTGTTTCTCTGTCTCCTTTCACTGGGAGACTTCTGTACTTCAACCACATCCTATGAAACATGCATTTTCGGAGATAGTTCACTCACATGCTTCAAATGTCAAAGTGGTGCGCAGGGTAGACACGGAGTGGGCTCCTTCCTACCTCTGTCCCCTTCTACCTTCTCCCTCTCATCCTTCTGTGTGTGCCTCTGCCTCTGGACAAACAAACATGGATATCAACACAGGTCTTTGCCAATGCAGGGGGCAGGCTGGGCCTGTGTTATTCTATTTTTTAAAGTACCAGTTTGCCCAGAGTGGCTCCATTTCGAGCACACGTGCCAAGGTACAATGACCCCACACCTTGTCTACACAAATAACAACCACTAGATCGGCCCAGCACAGTCACCAGGCTTCAACTGATAAATAACTTATTCACATCAACAAAAGAACCTACTGCCTAGTGTGGTGGTGCACACTTGTAATCTTGGTATTGGGGAGGCTGAGGCAGAAGAAGTGCTGCCAGTTTGAGGCCAGCCTAGGCTACATAGTGAGATCCTCTCTCAAAACACCAAAAAAAAAAATAAATAAATAAATAAATAAAAGGAATGTAGGAACTTATCCAATTGCGTGAGGACCACCTGGACACACAGGCACAGCAAATCGTACCAGAGAACCCAGGCCCAGAGCTTATCGAATGCCACACCTAGACTTCTAAAGGAGGAGCTCCTCAGACTGCGGGTGGTGGCATCTGGAACCTCTGCCTGGCCATCCATGCCAAGACTCACCCAGGAAATCGGCGAATGATGGACTTCTGGCTCTCTGTCGCTGGTTTCAGCTCGTCACACCTTTCCTCCTGCCAGTGACACAAGGCCTCTGGGACGCTGCCTGGCTCCGGACCTGCGCCCCTGGGCAGCACCGAGCCCAGGCTACTCGCCTCCTCTAGCCACCGCGGCAACTCTTCGGCTTGGCACTGCTTTCCTGCCTCTGGCCTGCTGTGGCCTCCTGAAATCCCGCAGCGGCCTTGAACTCTTTCCTAGCCCTTCTGTGATCTGCACATCACTGTGTGATGTGTTACAGACATTAGCAATCAAGACGGAGGCGGAATAGAAGGACTCGTGATCGCCACAGTCACAATCAACAAGTGAAACCAGGTTCCCAGGGAACTGAAGCCGAGGGAACCGATGCAGCTTCTGCACTTACTGCTATTCAACAATTCTGACGTGGGACAGAGACAGAAACGTGTCTGCCTATGTTAACGGCACAGCTCACTCAACATCCTCCTCAGACACAACCTGCAGCGTATCCCAACTGGGGTCTTGTTTCATTCACCTGATACTATGTCCTGAAGATTTTGCAATATGTGAAATCAAGCCCCTGTCCAGCTTTTTTCTTCAACATTTTTACTGTAAAAATTTCAAATGCACTGAAGAGTATTTCCTGGAGCAATATTCCTGTAAATGTTCATATGCCTACTATCTTTATTCACAAGTCATGGCTTTACTTTCCGTATGTATACACATTTATAAAGACGAAGGTGACTGAAACATCTAAAAATAAGTTGTAGAGGTTTTTCTTGTTGTTATTTTGTTTTTGTTTTTTGAGACAAGGCCTCACCATGTAGTCCTGGCTGGCCTTGAACTCATGGTGAGCCTCGTGTCTCAGCCTCCCAAGTCCTAGGACTATCACCATACCCAACCTCAAACCTTTCCAGGCTCCCAAATCGTTTCCTTCTTTGCACACCTCTGTCACTTGCAGGAGGTGAGACCCTTGCTGCTATTTAACTTGTGCCAGTGTCTTAGCCAGTCTCTGAGGCTGCCCAAGCCACGTTCTGCATGCTGCCGCCTCCTCTTACACGGCCACATGTCCCCCAGTGTTTCCCAGCAATGGGCACAGATTCCAGCCTGACATCCTTGGCCCATGCACATTCCAGGCCCTGCGCACACTCACATGCTCTGTCCCAAGCCTCTGAGCTGATGGCCCCTTGTCTGGATGCCTTGGCCCTGCTACCACATGCCAAAAAAGCTCACAAGAAAGTAGCCACAAAGACATCTCATTTCCCTTCTGTCAGAGAACTAATTCTATGTAGTGTTCATTTTCTTCTTTCTTTTTTCGTACTGAGAATTGAACTCAGGACCTTGTGCTTGTTAGTGTTCAGTTTCTTACAGAAAGAAAAAAATCTGAATAACAGCCTTCACACGGGACTAGCAGGAAGAAAGCAGTACTAACAACACCTATAATTTGTATCAAGCCAAGATTTCCACATAGTTCCCAGACTTTATTTCATGGAACCCTCACAGGTGTGTGACTTCCAGATTCTTCTCTCTGTAAGCTAATGGCCCCCAGCCAGATCGTGGTGGTCAAGGCCTTGAGTCGGGTCTTCGGTTCCACGTCCATAGTCTTTACTGTCACAGCTCAAGGCAGAGCACAGGCCGCAAACAGGAGACTTGGAGGCTGAAGGAGCAGGGAAAAGCCCTTCCTGACAGGATAAAACCTTGCAGTAGACACATGCAGGTGCATCTTCCCATGTCTCTGTCTGCAAAGCTTGTGCCTGGGATGAAGCTGAGTCCCACATCTTGCAGCAAAGAGCTCATGGCAGCCAGGGGCTGAGACTGAGGCCACCAGTCAGCCTTCGAGGAGCTTCTGCAGACCCCACTGGGCAAGGCTGAAGGGTGGGAGAAGGAGTGGTGTCCTAGGAGGTCTGCCCAGCCTCTACTTGGAGGGATTTCAGGCCTCGGAAGATTTTACCCACAAGTGCATCTGCACATTTAAAATCTGGCCTCTCTTTCTTTCCCCAAAAGATTATTACAGGAAGTCTTGTCAAAAAGTTTTGTCCAACTTTGGCAAGATCTCGTCTCAAAATAAAAAAAATATAAAGGGCTGCGAATGTAGCTCAGGGAAGATCATCCCTGGGTTTGATACCCTGAGGTGGACCCCAGTTTGTCCCATCCACCCTGGGAATGCTCCGGGGACAAGGCTGGTGCCCTGCTACACCTCCCTGAATCCAACCTTGGCTGTATCTTACTTTTGTCAGCAGAGAACAGACCCAGTGTGCTGGCATGGGACTGGCATGGCCCCCACCAGCTCTTCAGCTCCTGAGGGGTGATGTCCACAGATATGAGGGCACCTTGCTCCCAGCTCCACACCCTCCCTGAGATGGCATCACCTGTGCTGCCCAGGAAGGGGTCCTCGGGGGCCCTCACATCCTCCACCAGACTTCTGCACACACAGAATTTTTGGGGCTTGTGCGGGTGCCCCTCAGACCTGGCAATGGCTGATGGGAGATTCAGGGCATCAAGGATCAGTGAACTGTGACAGCCTTTGTGTCCACTCTCAGCCAGGCACACCCACCTGAGGCATTCCCAAGGGGGTCTTTCCTCTGGGCAGAAAGGAGCCTCCTGCTGAGCTGGAGCTCTGAACAGCTGGCCCCAGGTTCCCAGGGATCATCTGTCAAGGGGGCAGACTTCCCCCGAAGACTGGGTTCTGGCCTTGTATTCCCAGCTGCCAGCAAGGCCCAAAAGGGAGGACTCGCGCAGTCAGACTGATGGGACAGATGGTCACTGTGGTGCCTTGCGCCTGGAGGAGCACATGATGGACCCAAATGCAGGCGTCTTGGCTCCCTCAAGCCCAAAGGGATACTGAAGTCCCTTGTCACTGAGCACCAGATGGAACAAGCCATTATTGGTGGAACAGGGAGGGAGGCCTCGTCTCACTTCTAAATGAAAGGGAAGCATATGAGTTGCTGGGGGACAGAGAAACTGGTGCCACCAGTTGGGAAGGTCATTTGGCTTCTGAAAGGTTGTGTCTCCATACTCTACCACCCAGCAAGTGTACCCCAAGATGTATGTCCAAGAGAAACTCCTGGACATGGCTCATTGGGACAGAGGAATAATCCCTAGCAGCTGCTCTGAGAACCAGACAGTAGAGACATTCTCACAGCACAGATCACCAGACAACAGTGAAAATGAATAAAGGGAAACCACACAAAGCCCCATGGACCAATCTTAGAAATGAAATGTAAAGTAAGCCAGTCATGGAGGAATGTGAGTATGATGCTTTAAAAGGAAAAAAAAACAAGCAAACTCTGTTTTAGAGATCTCTACCTATGTGATAAAGCAGGAAATTAAAAAAAGCAAGGGAAGGAAATGCAAATTTCAAGACGGTAAAATTTTCTGGTCTCTTTCCTATGTATAAAGTGGGGAGATAGTAATTCCTGTCTTACAGCTGTTGGAGGATCAAGGAACACATTGCCAGCATGTGTCTGACCCCTTCCAGCCATGTTCCCACTTAAAATTTTTTGGGGTACATTTTAGATGTACTAAAATGAGTATCACACCCCCACTTTGTAGTGTCATTGGAGGGAGCTCAACAGCTCACGTTATGCTGGTGTTCAGCACTTCCCACTAGAGTCTTCTGTTTTTAGCCTGTGGTGCCCTCACTTAGAAGGACTTATTCTTGCTTGCTCAGCTCTCCACAGAGAGGGAGGGCTCATATCCTCCTAATCATAGCTTCTTACAGAGGGACAAATGAATCAACTTTCCACTCAATTTCCATGAACTAAAAATCCCAGATCTACCATGGGACAGATTTTTTTGTTTGTTTCTTTCTTTCCTTCATAAAAAATTGTTGGACATGTTCTCATTATGTTGCTCAAGTTTCCAGTTTAGGGTCAGTAACACATGGTATGAATATTGAAGCCTGGTGACCCAAGTGTCACATCTGTGGAAACTACAATGAATGTTTTATTTTGTTTTCTTTTTTTGTGAAGCAGAGTCTTACTGTGTAGTTCAGGCTGGCCTCAAACTCGCTTTTGTAGCCCAGGCTGGCTTCACACTCTCGGCAATCCCCCTCCTCAGCCTCCCAGATGCTGGGATGACAGGTGTGCGCCACATGCCTAGCAATGGGTGTTATTTTGAAACAAGGTGATTTTGAATGTTGCCAACACACAGGAACAATAGCTGAAGTGACAAAGATGCCAGGGACCCTGAAGGGATCATCACACACTGTATCTATGTATACCCTGAGATGCCACACTGTATCCTACACACAGGGACAGTCATTGTGTGTCACTGAGGCCCTAGGCTCATCCCTAGCACTGCAAATAGTGACGACGGTGGGATGCTGATGACAGTAGTAATACCAAAGATAGTAACTGAATACTGTAAAAAAATAAATAATAAAAGCAAACAAAGACAAGCAAGGAAGACGGCACCCAGTAAACCACATTTCTCTGAAAAGAAATGCAGGTTCATTCTCCAGGATGCGCGCTATTTCACCTATCATTTTTCAGCGGGGTTCAGGGTGGCCCTGGAGATGCAAGCGGCTCACAATGCAGGCTGACCTTCGGGTTCCGGAACTGGCAGCAAAGGCAGGGCCAACCTTTTCTCCTCTTGGAAAGGAAAAGACCCAGCTGCGAGGGGACGCAGCATGGACAGTGGCTGCTGCCCGGAGCCCAGCCTGGCTCTGGCATGCGCGTTCAGGGGACAGATAGACAGCACACACTGCTGCAGGGTCAGCCAGGGCTTGTGAAGGCAGAAAGAGGACAGACTCGCTGTTAGGCCCCTGTTGCGCCCCCAGCCCCTGCTAGACCCTCAGATCCGCTATTCCATAGTCTGACTGATGAGAGCCCAACCTGGACAGGCAGAGCCACTACCGCACTGAGCAATTGGGACACCACAGCCGGGGAGTGGCAGGAAGTGCAGGGCAGAGGTCACTGCCACAGTACACATGAGCACATGAGTCTGCTCCCTAGAGGCTCAGCCTGGTCACCGGAGTGCTGGGAAGAGGAGGAAGTGTGTGAGCACATGCGGGCTTGGTGCATGCACCCACACAGTGAGTGCTCGGCACGTGTTTACTGCAGCCGGGAGGTGCAGAGACAGGCCTGGGACTGCGCAGCAGCCCATCTTCTCCATGCTGGAACACTGGCTTGGATTTCTCGCTCTCTTTCTTTTTTAGTTTTTGGCTTTTAAAATAGGGCCTTGCTATGTAGTCCAGGCTGGCCCTGAACTATATAGCCCAGACAACCCTCCCGCCTCAGCCTCCTGAGTGCTGGGATGACAGGTCTGCATCACCACACCTGGCTTCTTGGGTCATTTTCAACTCCAGGACCTTACAGACAATCTCCAGGATACAGAGAGACTTCAGCATGCATCAGCCTATGGCCCTGGGACTCTATGTTCCTAAGCCAGAGGGACGCCAGAGACGCTGGGACTCCTAGTGATGGGAAATAACTTTTGAAACCTTTCTTGCTGATTCCTCAAGCAGACACAGGGGCAAGCTGGGTGCTGGTTCCCTGGATCATGTCTCTCTTTCTTCACAGGTGGGTGAAGTACCTTACCAAAATTCAAGGGATGGAGGTGGGTACCTGGGGTCAGCCTCCAGGAGCTCCAAGTGATGGACACGGCAAAGGTGGCCCTTGGCAGAAGTCATCTGCCAGGATCAGAAGCATCCTGTAGCCTGACCCCCGACCCCTCCCACTCTGCCCAGCAAGAGGTCACAGCCAGACCACTGGCCTCCCTGCCCCTCCCCCTGGCACGCTGCTCAGCTTCCTGCAGGGAGCTGAAGTCCTATGGCTGCCAGGCTGGCCCTGTGGGAGCAAGCACTTCTGAGGGTGCAAGTGGGCCCTGGGTCCCTAGATGCCACCAACAGTGTGCCTCCGGAATGCAGTGCCATGGCTCCACTGATCTGCATGTTCTGCAGGATGGCTGCCAGCCACATGGGTCGGTCAGCCCTAACTTTAAATTAATTAAGATAAAAAACATGAAGGGTGGAGGTCCTCACATCACAGCCAAACTTGGAGTGCTCAGCAGCCAAAGGTGATGGGCGGCCACCAGGAATGTCCTTGAGGCAGTGTCACCGGGGCTTTGTCTGTAGAGGATGCTGCAGAGGTGAAGAAAGCACAATACTTGTGCCTGGGCTTCAAGGCATATGTGCTACATCTTCTGTCTGATTGCAAAAGTCATACTTGCTTCTGGGGAAAACCCAGAAAAACACAAGGGGCAATTGCAGAGCGGGTTCCGAGCAGGTGGCTCTGGGGTGGTCACACCTTCTGGGCAAAGCTGGTCTGGCACTGGGAAGGCCTCCTGCAGGGCTTTTGTTCGGCCTGGCCCACCTCCTCATCTGTGGGTTTGGGATAGCACAGTCGCTCCTCTAGGACTGTGGGTACTGAGATCATCCACACATGTCTGCAGAACCATGAACCCAGGGAACCCGTGGAAACACAAGCTGAAGAACAGGCTGCTCCAGCTCTTGCAGATCAGATGTACTGAGTCCTATGGGTCTGGGCTCCTATCTCTGGCTGCAGCCTGGAAAGACTTTTAAGACATGCTATGGAGAGGAGGACACCTCAAGTCTCACGCCGTTGAATGACACCCTCAGCCCCAGGCACTATGTGCCTACAAACCTACACATGATACAACTATCTCTGTGGGCTCATGTGGAGCATGTATCAAAGCTCAGACAGGGCCACAGTGGTGACCTAAGTGGGAATTTGGAGAGGACAGATAAGATGACACTCAGGTACCTGTTGCTTCCCTCCTTTGGGGTCACAGACAAAGGGAAACCACATGGGTGTGTGGAACAAGGATGTTATGGTGATTCTTCAAGTCTTCAAGGCTCTGAGGCACTTTCTCTTTTTCATTATCTAAGACAAGGCCTCACTATGTAGTTAAGCCTGGCTTTCAATTTGGGGCAACTGTTCTGCCTCAGCCTCCCGCCTGATGGGGTAAGAGGTGTGCACCACAAATCCTGGCTCCCTGGGGACTTCCTTCCACCTCTGTTAGGTGCCTGCTGTGTGTTGGCTGGTGTTGTGGGCAGAACACGTGGAGACCCATGAAACACAGGCGTGGCCCTCCAGACAGATTTGTATGCAGAACCAAAAATATGATTTGATTTTTGTGGGCAGATCTGGGCCTCAGCACATCCCTGCCAACACAGGGAGTGATCATTCCATGTCTTCGTTATTACACAGTGGACAGCAGAGGCCACCTTCTTCCACTATGGTTCTCGGTTTCCCAATAAAAACTCCACTGTGAGCCAGCTACTGCGTCTGAAGCACATGCAACTCAACCCCCATTTCTTCCTCCTTGTTTGCTGGCTTCCTTTCTTTCCTCTCCGTGGTGCTGGGGTGGAACCTGCAGTCCTGCCCCTGCTAGGCCAGTGCCCACCACTAGGCTCTAGGTCCTCTTCTCTCTAGCAACACATTTCTTTACCTTTCGTGGGGAGAGAGCCAATGAACAAATCCATCCGACCCAAGCAACGGGTCCTAAAATACTGCAGGCTCCGGGCCAGCTGCTTTGGAAGTCCTCATTGTAAGCAGAGTCTCGTGGCTGCCCCGTTCTGTCATACACTTCCGCCAGACAATGTGACCCAAACCCACCCAGAGCCACCTACACAGCATGGAGCAGCCGTCCACCTTCGCAGATTCCCACGACGGTTTTGTGTCTTCTGAGCTCAGGCTTTGTGCTCAGGGACTTACTGCAACGAGGTGCCAGCACCCCACATCTCTTTCCTTGCTTCCTCTGCAGCTTGATAATGCTTTTAATACTGAGATAACACAGCTTCTGGCTGGCTGGCTGGCTGGCTGGCTTCCTTCCTTCCTTCCTTCCTTCCTTCCTTCCTTTCTTCCTTTGTTTGGACAGGGTCTTATTGTGTAGTCGAGGCTAGCCTTGAACTCACAGTGAGCTTCCTGCCTCAGCTTTTTTAGCGCTGGGATTACAGGCATGCACCACCACACCCAGCCCAGCCACTGTCTAGGCAGGCTTTGATTTATCTTCTGTGCTCCTAGGCCACTAGCATGGCCACTAGCACTGCATACTAAGGTATGAGGAGAGACTCCTAGTGCCACATTCAAAGTGACAAACCTATGAAACTTTGCTGCCACCAGAAAAAAAGTTTGGCGCCAACCAGCATGTTCCACGAATGCTAGAAACAAACATCCTGTTAGGTCCAAAGGCAGAGCATGTGGCACCCCAGGGAGACACGAAGTCACAGGTCAAAGGAATGAGAGGTAAGGTGACACAGGTGACACAAAAACCACCTGTCCCCACAGGCAGTCACGGCCTCCCCCAACGGGAGGAACTTCGCCTGTTTCCCTCCCTCCCTCTTCCTAAGAAACATGCATATGGCAAAAAGTCCAAGATCACAGCTTGTTGGCCTGGAGAACAGTTTGTTTCCCTCAACAACGCCATCTCCTCCTCCTCTGTCTGCAGCCGGCCTGGCATCCCCCTCGACCCCTGGCATAGTCTGCTGCTGCCTCCAGCTCCGCAGCCCTAGTCACCACAACCAGAGGAAGATATCTCCTCTGCAGCCTCTGCGCTTCACTCGATTTCACAAAGGAAAAAAAAGGAAGAAATTAATTTCTTTACTAATTGGCAGCAGCTTGAGAAAGGTATGAAGATGCCAGAATTCAGCATATGGGCTATGGAAACACATTCCGACTCAGATCTTTTTTTTAAAACTGTGACAGCATGCTTTATAATGTAACCAAAGAAAAGGCTGTTCCGGTGCAGCGTTTGTGAAGTGAAGCACCCTCAGGATTTCATATTTAGAGGATTTATTTGAAAACATCGTACCCTCCACTGTATAAATAAGAGGAAACAGCACGACAAAAAGTGTCATAACTGCGGTTCTTGGCATCGGGCACAGTGAGCTTCCCTTTGTGCGGTGCTGCGGGATGGCGATTTGAGTTTCCGAGCTTGAGGGGCGCCGGGTCTGGGATGATGGGTCATGTTCCCATGGGTCGTGCCTGTACCTTCTCCCGGTGATTCTCTCTCGTGAAATGCTGCAGGCCAGACAGCACCAGGCTGGCCAGAATCCTCCAAACGTGCCGGCCACTCCTCTCATCTCTGAAAGGGGCATTGACTTCAACAGGTGTGGGGTGGAGAGAGGCATTCACCACCAGAAACTTCCAGGATGTGGCAGCTCTAGGAATACGAAGTCCCTAATAGCAGAACAGGATGCTCAGCAAATTCCCAAGGACGCCTCAGGCAAACTGCTTGAATTCCCCACAATCAGCAATCCCAAGGGTTTTTAGAATTCAGAAAAAAAATGTTCAATGTAAGAAAAACCCTCCCACACACCTGGAAAGGATGAAAGGAGGGAAATATACACTTAGAACCAAACAGAGGGGGTTTACGTCAAACGGATAGGCAACAATAGGTCAAACCAAGCAAACTTCTGAAACGTCCCAGATTTTACAGAATACTTAATCTTAAATTACTTCCCTTAGTCCTTAAGATGAACTTGCTGTCCAAAGTAGATTAAAGAGAGACTTCCGGGAAGATGGCGACCGGGTAGGCAGGAGAGAGAGAACCTCCCAGAGGATTACCACCCAAACAATGAAATATAACAATATGAAGACAGAAATAAGGACTTCCGGGAAGAAGACGACCAGCCGAGAGAGCGAGTGTGGAGGGAAGAACGGCTTCAGCTCCTGAACCCGACAGAGAACGCGCTACTGGGA